>JAIMZG010000933.1:0-10626 GCA_020466075.1 Colletotrichum coccodes
AAAACGTAACCATGCAAGATAAGCGCATCTACTAGTGGCACTTGCCTGATAGCATAGCATTTGTTTGCTAGGATAGAAATTCCAGAGATAAGCTGAGTATTGGCGAGTGTAGAAATGCACTGGTGCAATGATGAGCATGAGGGTTTGAGATGCGGGATAGCTCTGCCCATCTCGTAGTATACTTTCTAGACGGTACTGCTTTCGTACATATGGTGCCCAGATATAAACCGAAAAGATGTGAATACCCATGGATCATCACATAGTAGGGCTTGCCACGCGCATTAAAGATGTTTGGCCATGCTCGTCCTAGCCTATCGCTATTTGATGCGGATTTAACTTCGGACAGAACCCAAGCACTCAATACGCAACAAAGATGATAGCCATCTTCCATGGAGACGTGAAAAATTCAAGCATAAACTGAACTTTCGCGAGGTTGAAATGCTCAGTTCAGGTAACGTATTTTGGTGACTGAGCCTTAGCCCTGTTATGTCCCCGCATACTTATAAGGGTTTCGAAATCTTACTGCAGCTATATGAAGCTGTAATGATTTGAAATAAATAGTATACTTATTACGAATATGATAGCTGCAGGACAGAGTATAGGAAGGAACTCAAGAACAAAATGAAGGTCGGATTTGAGCATGCCCTTCATGCTTGTGACTTGAGTACAGTTAGCGCAACATTTACACCAATTTGAGAAGAGGGAACTGGCCAGACTGACGGAGATGCGACAATGAGATACGGCATTTCTCAAACAGATTGGTGCCTCCTCTCTTTCACACATTCTCGTCGGGAAACAACTTCATGGTTCGCTCTCAATGTCAAGATTCTCTGTTGCTCGATTTGCAAAATAAGCTGAAATGCGTCTTCTACTATTTCGCTCCCCTCCTTGTTTCTCGGCCACGGTTCCTGCCGTTTTTTTTTGTTGTCATGGTACTCGGGACCAAGAGAAGAGGAATGATCCATCGGATCCAGTGATGACGAAGGAAACAAGGATTCTAGAGGCCACAAGAGATATGTGACCCGTATATGCTCCTCAAACTGTCTCAGTTCTCACGCCACCCACGTGCTTGCTTCGTCTCATAGCGACCTTCTCTATTCATGGGCATCTGACATCATTTCGTAGGATATATTAGGAATACCTTTCAATAAGGTGATTTTGAGTAAGTGTTTGTCCAGTCTGGTTTTGGAAATTGTGAACTATCGCGCAGTCTCCAAGGGAGTGTTGCGTACGCGCAACTGAACCGCTCAGCACACCAATGATCGAGTGCTTTGACTGTCATGGCGATGAGCGGGATTAGACCGGTGGTTGAAAAATCTCCAAACCAGACATCGGTCAGACCTGCGGCGTCGACACGCCGCCAAGCCTTACGTGGTTGCACCGGCTCTCGGTTATCAAGCGGAATTGGTCTGCAGCTGGTCCTGTCCAACGCCTATCTTACGGACATGGCTGTATTGCGTTTCAGCAGTCGACTGCTCACGGCTGCGACTTCAAAACTGACTTATGCTGGTTTCGCAGCAGTTCATAGCTCAAATTCAGGAGTCAAAGAGCCCTAAGCAAGCAGGAATCAACAGCAATTGACAACTGCACAGTGGAAGCGATGAGCGAAAAAGCTCGAGGAACTGGAGCTTTGACAGGCTAGGCCAGCCAGCCCACCCAAAAAGTCCAGGCGTTTCCATCCGGCCCACCCCCGGATCTGCACTAGTTCCAGATAGGCTAGGGCATTGGTAATCCCCGATAACGATAACGATAGGATCATCCTTCGACCCTCTTCTCCATGGATCCTGCCCGGGCTCCCCTCTACCTCCCCGAAACGCAGTCAGAAGTAGATTCGCCGAGTGAGTGTACCGAAGACTATTTTCCAAACCCACCCACAATGGTGTCGCTGGCCACTCCGAAGAAGCTGGACGACCTGCCGGACGAGATCCTCCTGCGCATTCTTTCCTGTGAGTAGGTTTTCTTTTGCCGAGAGTGTGCCCCGGATTTCTAGCTGACAGCCCGGTGCCCCTCAGTCCTCGAGCCCTACGACTTCCCCGGTCTGCAACTCGTATGCCGAAAACTCCAGAAGATTTCCCTCGACAACAACCACTGGCGGTCGAGGACATTTGAGAGGTCACCTTTTTCAGAATCAATCCAGCGGCGTCGGCGGTTGACCCGTATTATCGACGACGGCGACGACGACGCTGTTGAGGAGCCGTTCCTCAGCGCCGTCGTACACTTGAGGCAGGAGCAGCGCGACACAGAACCGCCCCCCCATTCCTACGATGAAGGCACGAGGGAGCTGCGCGAGTTGCAGCGGTACAAGGACATGGCGAATTGGGACCCGTCATTTCCGACCGAGCCGGTGTTTTGGTACAACGAGTACATACAACGCTATGCGCCCGTTGCGACGAGCTGGCTGCAGCAGCCCAAGATCCGAGATGGCAACGAGGAGGATACATTGGATGTCCGAGGAATGGCTCTCTACAGCCCAAATCTAGAAAGCAACGAATCGCTGGTTGTGTCCCCATTAGACGACGGGTCCGTATGCCTGTGGGACGTGAAGGGTACCAAGGGTCGGAAAGGCGCGACGGTTGCAAAGAGCTCGCCGGGCATCCTCTATCTCGACGGACCTCAAACTATGGGGAGGTCACGAAAGATTGATACCGGAGTATCAGAGTGCATTAGCATTGACAGCTTTTCCGACAAGGCCTTTATCGCAGTCCAGGGTCATCTTTTAGAAGTGGATCTCAACCGCCTGGAGGTCGTCGGCGAACAAACATTCGAGTGGTCTATCACGGCGCTTTCTTCGGCCGCTCCAGGTCTACCATTGACCGTGGGAACCTCTTTGGGGATCCATCTATACGACTACAGAGCGCGGGTGAGGTCGCCGAGTGAAATCATCGATCAGGTCGATGTGTTGACAGTGGACATGGCAAGTGGGTTCTCCAGACGGAGGTCAAGATCAGTTTTTGACGATCCGCTGCCGCCGTACGCCCCGTTGTCACAACCAACGCCTCTGAGCATCTTGCATCTGCCCAAGCCATGCGACGAATACTCGTTCTCGGATGATATTTATGTGGCAGGCCGCTTTTCCAATATTCTCCACTATGATAGGCGCACATTTCCTTCCATCATGGGTTCCATCCACTCGGGTGCCCGGCTGGCCAGTCTCGCGTCTCTGCCGTATCCTTTCTCCACGCTTGACAGCGAAACACGTCGGAGGAGCGACTTGTCCGCCGAGCAAGTCATGGCGTCCAAGATGAGGGAAGGTGGTCGTACTCTGATTGCTGGAGGCGAATACAACACGAAGGGTTCACTGGAGTTGTACGGACTATGCCCACGACCAGGAGATTCGTCTGCAGATCTCATGCAGAATTCCACGATGAAGAACCGGCAGACATCGTCGCAGTCCAAGATTCTCTCGGTCACCAATCAGGGTACTCGCATTGTGTTCTCTGACGGTTCCGGGCTTTTAAAGTGGTTTGAGCGCGACGGCTTCACCGAAGTGAGGCGGCACAAGATTGGCCACAGTGAGGTTTCGGAACGCCCCTCTCTCTTCGCGTCCATGCCCGGTTCAGATGACCTCGCACGGAAGATTTTGTCGACGCAGACGCGGTGCGGGCTGGATAACGTCAATGACGACGATGTCTTGTTCTGGACGGGCGAGAAGTTGGGTCTAGTCACTTTCTCTGGCAAGCCTGGTTTCACTGCAGATGACTTTGAGGAACCAGCCCTCAAGTCGGAAGAAGAGGCGAAAACTGAGGAAGCAGAGAAGGAATATGGCGAGAGAATGAGGCTGGCCCTTGAACGGCAGGCGGACGATGTTCGTTTCGTGAGGGGTTTGGGCTTAGGGCTAATGGGGTAGTATAGTGCTGTACGATATGGAAGGGCCGAAGGTCCACGGGCATGGCGGGGAGATGGACTGAACCGAAACCATCAAGAACTGTGAGCACCAACGAGCGCTTCACGGGAATGATCCAAAGCAGAATAAACCATATTCACAGCAGGGTATTCAGTTATTCAACGCTGATAACCAGGCGTGTTGGTGAAGCACAGAGCGGGGTTTTCCAATGGTAACTGAGGTTAGCTTGGTAACGCCGTTGTCCGTCACTCTCGACCAGAATATGCCGACATCGGTACAGGTCGTAGAGACGTTCGGAAGGCGGTAGTCAACGAATTGGCAGCGGCTAGGAACTCCAGGACGTGAAACATCATAATTCACAACAAGCGCTATCTGGGACGAACCATAACCAGACTCTAAATTGAGCTTATGCCCACATGAGACTGCAAGTTTAGCAGAGGTGAGGAATTTTATTTTTGCCATGCACACGCGACAACCCCTCCCAACCAATGGCCTGAGGGGCAGAAAAAGCTATGACCTCAGAGCCGTTATTCAGAACAGAGACGGCAGGGACAGAGTCTTTTTTTGGCTAAAGGTTCCAAGAAAGCCTCCCGCTGCTCTGCGGGATGGACAGGGGAGAAGTGAAGAGTGGAGGTTCGCTTAAAGGGCACTAGAGCAATTCTGAGCATTACGCGGAATCAGGCGCCACCCGGTCTCCGGGCTGAGGCTGTGCTAGACCTCAAAATGTCTTGTGATTGGCTGAAGGAGCCCCTCAAGCCCCCCCTTAGGACAGACTGGGAGTTGTCGTCAGGCACCGGCGGGAGGGACAGTCGGCCAACGCTTGGATTTGGATCTCGGGCAAGAACCAGCCACACTGCACCTGCGTAATCCCTCCATCCGCACCACAACGTCACCTTTGGTGCGCGCTCTTTCCAGTCTCTCACTCAGCAGCGAGCCGAGAAAAACACAACCTTCCCTCATCCATCACCAGCGCGAAAAGCAAACCCCAAGCTTGCTTGCGCAAACCAACGAGAGATACCGGCATTCCCTCCATTGAGAACTGCTCAGCATGGTGAGACGCTTCATGCCCCGCGCGCACACTATTCCGACTCGGCTGCTGCGACCCCAAAACTCCCTGACCATCGATCACGAGAGGATAGGACTGACCGATGGGCGTATGCTTTTTCATAGGGTATCTCACGACGTCCTAAGGACAAATCAGCGAAGACGGGCCCTGCCGGACCGTCCGGCGCAGCGGGCGGCGGCGGCAAGCCCAAGAAGGCCACTTACGAGGTCACCAAGAAGAAGGAGATTGGCGTTTCGGATCTTACGTTGCTCAGTAAGGTATCCAACGAGGCCATTAATGACAATCTCAAGAAGCGATTCGAAGGCCAGGAGATCTACACCTACATCGGCCATGTGTTGGTGTCAGTCAACCCCTTCCGGGACCTGGGTATCTACACCGACCAGGTCCTCGACAGTTACAAGGGCAAAAACCGTCTCGAGATGCCCCCGCACGTTTTCGCTATCGCCGAATCTGCGTACTACAATATGAAGGCGTATCAAGATAATCAGTGCGTCATCATTTCCGGAGAGTCGGGTGCTGGCAAGACGGAGGCCGCCAAGCGGATCATGCAGTATATCGCCAACGTTTCAGGAGGAGAATCGGGTGACATCAAGCAGATCAAGGACATGGTGCTGGCAACCAATCCTTTGCTGGAGTCCTTCGGCAATGCAAAGACGCTGAGAAATAACAACTCGTCTCGTTTCGGCAAGTATCTGCAAATTCACTTCAATGCGCAGGGCGAACCCGTCGGTGCCGACATCACCAACTACCTCCTCGAGAAGTCCCGCGTCGTGGGCCAGATCACCAACGAGCGAAACTTCCACATCTTCTACCAATTCACCAAGGGTGCCTCCCAGACCTACCGACAGCAGTTCGGAATCCAGACCCCCGAGACGTACGTCTATACTAGCAGGTCGAAGTGCCTCGAGGTTGATGGAATCGATGATTTGGCGGAGTACAACGACACGCTCGAGGCTATGAAGATTATTGGTCTTAGCCAAGGTGAGCAAGACGAGATCTTCCGCATGCTCGCTGCGATCTTGTGGGCCGGCAACATCCAGTTCCACGAAGGTCAGGATGGATACGCCGCTGTTAGCGACCAGTCGGTGGTGGACTTTTTGGCATATCTGTTGGAGGTTACGCCGGAGCAGCTCATCAAGGCCATTACCATCCGCATTCTCACCCCACGAAACGGCGAGGTCATCGAGTCCCCTACCAATCCAGCCCAAGCTGTTGCGACGCGAGACGCTCTGGCCAAGGCAATCTACAACAACCTGTTTGACTGGATTGTTGAGCGCATCAACAAGTCCCTCAAGGCGAAGCAGGCGACTAGCAACAACATCGGTATTCTCGATATCTACGGATTCGAGATCTTCGAGAAGAACAGTTTCGAGCAGCTTTGCATCAACTACGTCAACGAGAAGCTCCAGCAGATCTTCATCCAGCTCACGTTGAAGGCTGAGCAGGACGAATATGCGCGCGAACAAATTCAGTGGACACCTATTAAGTACTTCGACAACAAGATCGTCTGCGACCTCATCGAGTCGGTCCGCCCCCCTGGTGTTCTGTCTGCTATGAAAGATGCCACCAAGACGGCCCACGCAGACCCTGCCGCTTCTGATCGGACGTTCATGCAGAGCATCAATGGCATGTCCAACCCACACCTGACGCCCCGTCAAGGCAGCTTCATCATCAAGCACTACGCTGGTGACGTGGCTTACACGGTGGACGGCATTACGGACAAGAACAAGGACTTGCTCCTGAAGGGCCTGCTCAACCTCTTCTCAAACAGCAGCAACCGCTTTGTCCACACGATTTTCCCTCACCAAGTTGACCAGGACAACCGCAAACAGCCTCCTTCTGCTGGTGACCGTATCAGAGCTTCTGCGAATGCGCTGGTGGAAACTCTGATGAAGTGCCAGCCTTCTTACATTCGAACCATCAAGCCCAATGAGAACAAGTCGCCTTCCGAGTACAACGTCCCGAACGTACTGCATCAGGTCAAATATCTTGGTCTCCAGGAGAACGTCCGCATTCGCCGAGCCGGTTTTGCTTACCGTCAGACCTTCGAGAAGTTCGTGGACCGTTTTTTCTTGCTGTCGCCTGCGACGTCGTACGCTGGCGAGTACACTTGGCAGGGATCGTATCAGGATGCAGTTAAGCAGATTCTCAAGGACACCAGCATTCCAAAGGAGGAATGGCAAATGGGGACGACAAAGGCCTTTATCAAGTCTCCTGAGACGCTTTTTGCTCTGGAGCACATGAGAGACCGATACTGGCACAACATGGCCACGCGTATTCAGCGCATGTGGCGAGCGTACTTGGCCTACAGGGCTGAGTCTGCTACTCGTATCCAGCGTTTCTGGCGTAAGAAGAGAACCGGTGCCGAGTACCTGCAGCTTCGCGATCAAGGCCACAGAGTTCTGCAGAATCGCAAAGAGAGAAGGAGGTACAGTCTGCTCGGCTCTCGAAGATTTTTGGGGGATTACCTTGGCATCAATGCATCAATGGGTCCCGGTTCCCAGATTAGAAACGCCATTGGCATCTCCAACAACGAGAAGGTTGTCTTCTCTTGCCGAGGAGAGATCCTGGAAGCCAAATTTGGCAGATCCAGCAAGCCTAGTCCCCGCATTCTGGTCATCACCAGCAGCAAATTCTACATTGTTGCCCAGATGCTGGTCAACGGCCAGCCTCAGATCTCCATCGAACGTTCGATGCCTTTGGGTGCCATCAAGTTCATCGGAGCTTCAACTGCCCGCGATGACTGGTTTTCCCTCGGTGTTGGATCGCCCCAGGAGGCCGATCCCTTGTTGAACTGCGTGTTGAAGACCGAAATGTTCACGCAGATGCAGCGTGTCATGCCTGGTGGTTTTAACCTTAAGATCGGCGAGGTGATCGAGTATGCAAAGAAGCCTGGCAAGATGCAAACGGTCAAGGTGCTCAAAGACTCGCAGCAGCCCGCCGACTACTACAAGAGCGGAGCTGTGCACACTCAGCCGGGCGAACCACCCTCGTCTGTTTCCAAGCCGACGCCAAAGGGCAAGCCTGTTGCAGCTCGACCTATCACCCGTGGCAAGCTCATCAAGCCTGGTGGGCCTAATGGCAGACCTTCCCGCACGACAAACACCAGCCGGACACCTCAGCCTCGACCTGCCGCCTCTACTTCAAGGACCGGGCCTTCTCTTACCCCTCAGCCTCCTGCTGCTGCCAGCTCCGCCAAGACTGGACCTTTCGGACGCCAACAAGAACAAACTGCATCAATTCCCACACACACCAAACCGCAAGCAGCAACCTCTGCAACTACCAGGATGCCTCCTCCTCCGCCCCCGGCGGCGCCTCCGGCAAAGAACAAGATCATGGCCAAGGTCTTGTACGACTTTGCGGGTCAGAAGGAGAACGAGTTGACGGTAAGAACCGGCGACATGATTGAGATTGTCCAGAAGGAGAACAACGGTAAGCACAAAACCCTAATTCATCGATATCGGAAAGGAAACTAACTTTTTCTGTAATAGGTTGGTGGCTCGCGAAGAACGGCGATGGCCAAGCTTGGGTTCCTGCCGCCTACGTCGAGGAGCAGGCTCCTGCTCCAGTCGTGGCCCCTCGCCCTCCCCCGCCTCCTCCTTCAGCCAACGGAGCGGCTGCCCGCGGCAAGCCGACCCCTCCTCAGCCGCCCATGAAGCGACCTGCCGCTGGCCGTAAGCCCGCTGTCGCTCAGCCGCGCGACTCTGGCTTGAGCTTGAACGGAGCTAGCGGCTCCGACAACAGCCGCAGCAACACTCCGACCCCCAGCTTGGGCAACAGCTTGGCGGACGCCTCCTAGCTCGCAAGAACGCGATGCAGAAGAAGGACGATGACGACGATTGGTAATCGAGACGCGTGTGGAAGGTCAGGGAGGAGGTTGGGTCAATAGATCTGGACCCTGGATTGATGCTTCATGATTGCATGACACGACTGCTCTTTGGGTCGATGGTGGAGGAGGGACCGTGGATTGCCGATTGCGTCTAGAGAGGCAAGCATTTCACGATCAACAACATGTTTTGAGTTCTTTCTGCATACAGGATCAGGGCAACCCCGGATGGGAGGGAGGATTTGGTCCTGTCTTGTGTGCATCTTTGGTAGATTCGGGAGTCAAGGGGATTCATGGCCTGCGCGAAGCCCTCTTTGGATGTCCCCTTTGTTGGTTTTAGGCGACGACTAGTATAGAAACCTGGGAAGTGACCCAAAAAGAGATTTCTCCGTTACGCATCTTTTGGTCTATTTTCTCTATCATTTCTCGCCATCCTTTTGTAGAACTTTTCTTCGGCGCAGTAGTTCGGCAAGTGGTACATCGTCGTCGGCCTCGTCAGTCATATCCTCGTCTTCGTCGACCCCGAAATCTTGTAGCCGCTCACCGTCGGTGTTCGTCCACCCCGGTTCTCCGTCAGCCCCCTGCTCATATCCATCTTCGGAATCGTCGTCTATGAGATCGTAGTCGTCAATCTCCTCCAGCTCCGCCATCAATCGTGACCGCTGGCCATCCCACCGCCGCAGATCCGCCTCCTGCCGCGTCCTGAACGCCTCGAGCTCCTCCTCCTGCTTCCGTACCGCGGCACCCTTATGCTATCGGGATCTCGCGCGGCAGGCCAGCCGCCCTGCGTGGAACGACGCACTTTATCCGGGTCTGGCGGTGGCCACATGCCTTCCTTATGGTTCAGCCCGTTCTCCGGCCATTCCCAGCCCACGCCCCTCCCGTCCTTGCTTATATCTGGGTTTCCCGCGAGGGGAAAAATCCACAGCAGCGGGCTTGAGGAGCCCATCGCCTGAGACAGATTCGCATAGATGCCAACATCGTAGGGGAACTCGACTTTTCCAAACCGCATCCTCTTTCCATCGGGTCCTGCGATGGACCAGAACTCCCCTCCGCTCCCGTCCAGGCGGTCCCGACGGTCGCAGACGGCGGCGTGGCGGTCGAGCTCCCAGCCCTCGATCATGGTTTCGTTGAGAACCCAGCTGCGGACAGTGGAGAAGAAGAGGATGCCTAGGGCGAAGGAGGTGAAGAAGCAGACCAGAGACAGGACTGTCAGGTGCACGAGGACGGGGAGGGAGGGCCGAGATATGAAGGCAGCAGGCGGTTGTCCCAGATGGCGGCGAAGCGGAGGTAGAGCAGGCGAGCGAGGTACCAGAGGGAGAGGTTCGTATAGAGGAGGAAGCGGAGGAAATGGGGGAAGGTGGGCAGGGAGACGCAGTTCGCGGTCCAGGGGCAGTGGTGGTCCATGCCTGAGAGAGGTTATCAGCATGACAGGATGCATGGTACGAGTACGAGGCAAAGGCAAATCTCACGTGGTATACAACGCGCACAATGCCGGCAATGATGCGCGCGCGGGGGTTTAGGCGCAGCGCACTTCTTGCACCAGCGCCTCACAAGGCCGTACTCGTCCGGCTCGGGGACTTCGACGACGGAATCACGAAATGAGTAGCGGCCGGGGTCCACAGTGCAGGACTTGTAGTAGGTGTACCAGAGACAGAGAATCAGGGTATTGAAGATGTATGCCTGGGAGCGGGAGAGGCGGCCAGGGGCAAGGGAGTCGTCGGCGAGGTGGAAGAGGAGCTGGGAGGTATATGCGAGGAAGGCGATTAGAAGGCACACGCCGGGGACAGCGAGGCGTTTGACGAAGGGGGAGGAGGATTCGTTGAGGCCGGCCATTGTTGCGCCATCGGGGGTCGAAGTCGGGGAGAGGGCGAGTGGTCGGCGGCGGCG
>JAIMZG010000934.1:0-13174 GCA_020466075.1 Colletotrichum coccodes
ATCTCGAGTTGGTAGTGTTATAGTGTTTTGCATCCATCCATGTAGTCGTTTTCTGCACAGTCTCATTATAATTCTCCTTCTAGAGTATAGCCTATTTTAAGGCTACTAGCTCTAGTTACTAAGAGTAGCACTCATTAGTTATTTCTAACCTAAAAAGAAAGAGGATAAGGGCTAGATTAGTAGTTAGGTCGGTGAAACTAGAGTAAATACCTGGTATCGTATGTTTTTAATTTTCTGTCCCCTATTTTATCTGACTAGCGTTTTGGCTGTTTCAGTCTTGCAAATAAGTTTTCGAGCCTAAACAACACTATGACCGAGTTGTATTTTATTCAACAGCCCTTTACATTACATGATTGCATACAAAGTCCCTATACAGATTCTACTGATTTTGTAGAGCTGGTCCGTAGGAAATTGCAAGCACTAGACGTCAACGATTGATGAAAATACATAGTTTGTCTAGCGTAGAGTGTTGACTCGCTCCGGACTGAGACATGCAGTTGTCTAATATTCGACAGGATAGAAGAAAGTGTAACTCGCTATCTATTCCACAAAATCTCCAATAGGCGGACAATACATCCTCAACAGGTATTTGCTGATTTGGTCTTGTGGATGATACAGCGATAGTTTCCTCGTGAGTTCGATGCTTCACTTCGTTGAGCAACCCGTTGATTGCAGTGAGACATCGCCATCAAGACAAAGGCCATCAATCGCTTTCTGATTTTTCTAGTCCTGAACCGGAGTATAATTAGCGACCACGTGCTACCCGCGAAGGCCGAGTCTAATGAACCAACTGGGTCTCCATCAAATGCCGGCAGCGTGTCCTGAGCCGAAGACCGCCACTCTAAACCCGAGACGCAGGACACAAGATTGAAGAAAATTTGGCGCCAAGCCTGAAAATAGTTAAAGCGTGCCGCTTTTATCTCTCAATCACACTCAGACATGTCGAGATGGGCGCGTCTCGTGTAAAACCCCACCATTGCTTGGGCAATTGGCCGTGCTCAGCATGAAATCTGTAAACCTAGAAAACTTGTTATCTCCGGAGAGCGGCGAGCAAATTTGTCTTGTCAGTTGCCAGGCCGCGAAGTCAACAAAGCCCACCTCGCAACAGGTCCAGCCCTTGAAAAGAAACGTACAAACCGGTAATTCCGCCCAATGGAGAGGTTTCACGGACGTAATACGGCCCCGCTTGGACCTCCGGACAGGCTCCGTAGCAGGCAAAAGTCTTGACGGCGACGTCGTGTTGCCGTAGTGGCTAGCGGCGGTCCTTACTCGGCTTTGCGGCAGGAAAAATTCTTGCACTCATCTGAATCTCTCTGGAGCCGCAGTGGTTTCCATATTTTACCTAAAAGCTCCTCGCTTGCGTTTCTGAATCGAGAAAGGCTCCATCAGGAACCGCCGGGCGGATCTCTTAGCGCGGCTCAAACGTGCCATGCAAAGCTTCTTTTACGACATCAAAACTCGGTCAATACGCCCTCCGCTACGGTCCCCACGAAGACTGATCGAAGGACGCCCAGTCAGGGACCTCGCAATTTAGAGGTGACGGGGCCATTTGACAGCAATGACACAAAACAATTATACCTTATCAGCTCAGAATTGCATTCCCCGTGTTTTGTAGCGGAACTTGTTATCTCTACCGCCCATGGGGGGCGAGATCATTCTGTGGAGGAGGCCCGGCTTTCACCGGGAGAACGACTGACGACAGCCTCCCGTCAAGGATGAATCCAGTCCTTCTGTGGCCATGTGGATCCTGAATCCATCTGACTCGCGCCTTGAGATGATCGTCTTAAAATCGCTAACGTCAGACGCGTCGTGCCTTTTTTTCGCCTCTTTGAGTCTTTCGTTTCCCCGTCGGCTTCCTTTCCCCCAAAATCCTCTCGATCCTTTCTCCGGACAGTCCAACGCCGTCCAGCAACCATCCTTGACTCAGCCGCGGTTGAATCGACTTCCCTCCCACCATGACCGACAACATCTCCAACACGGCCGGTTCTGGTCGCAACAAGGGCTCCAAGAACAAGGACGGCTCGGATGCCGAGATGGTTCAGCCTCCGAACCCCTGGCCGATGAACGACAACACCATGCTGGGTGAGACGAGCGACGAGATGAACGACGCCCGGCTGAAGCAGATCGCGGCTCAGGGCAGCGCTCACTTCCATCGCCTCGGCTGGAAGCGCCTAGCAATTGTGACAATCGTCGAGGCCGTCGCCCTTGGTGCTCTCAGCTTGCCTTCCGCCTACCACACGCTCGGCATGTTCCCCGGTGTTTTCCTCACCATTACCATTGGGATGCTCTCCATATTTACCAGTTACCTCGTTGGCCGCGTCAAGCTGGCCTACCCGCACGTCGCCAATTACGCCGAGGCCGGAAGACTTCTGTTTGGCCGCTACGGACGTATCGGTTATGAAATCTTCGGAGCCGCCCTCGTCCTCGAGCTCGTCATGGTTGTTGGATCGCACGCCCTTACCGGAAGTATTGCACTGGTCGATATCAACGGCGGTCATGTCTGCTCAATCGTCTTCTCTGCTGTGTCGGCCATCATTCTCCTCATCCTCGCCATCCCGCCCTCGTTTACTGAAGTGGCTATCCTCGGTTACATCGACTTCGTCTCCATTCTTGCCGCCATTGGAATCACTGTCATCGCCACGGGCATCCAGGCCAACAAGGGCCCGGGCGGTCTTTCAGCTGTCGAGTGGTCTGCATGGCCTAAGGAGGGCGTCTCCTTCTCCGAGGCCTTCGTAGCCGTCAGCAATATCATTTTCGCCTTCAGTTTTGCGATCGGTCAATTCTCCTTCATGGACGAGATGCACACGCCCACCGATTACATGAAGTCGATCTGGGCATCCGGCACGATCCAGATCTTCATTTACACCGTCACCGGCGCCTCTGCTACGCTTTCATCGGTCCCGCAGTTCAGTCTCCGGCTCTTCTCTCCGCGGGACCTCTTATTTCGAAGATTGCCTTCGGAGTCGCCATTCCCGTCATCTTCATCTCTGGTTCTATCAACTCGACTGTCGCCCTCCGATATATCCACGGCCGCATGTACAAGAACTCCCACCTGAAGTACGTCAACACCCCCATGGGTTGGGCCAGCTGGATCATCCTTGTGGTCATATTCACCCTCATTGCGTGGGTCATTGCCGAGGCTATTCCCATTTTCTCCGATTTGCTCTCCCTGGCTTCGGCTCTGTTCGTCTCCGGATTCTCGTTCTACCTCCCCGCCATCATGTGGTTTGCTCTCCTCTGCAAGGGAAAGTGGTTCGCCCGTGAGAACATTCTCATTAGCCTTGGAAGCATCTTGGCATTTATTGTCGGTGCCGTGACTTTGGTTGCCGGCACTTATTCGACCATTGTCGATATTGTAAGTCGATCCACGAATTTTGAGAGCCTCTCCATCATACTGACCAAACATAGATCAACGAGACAACCTCGGGCAGTGCTCACAAGCCGTTTGCTTGCCGATCGTCTTAGACTGTAACATGTTGTATATTATTACCAGTTTGAACGAGTCTTATGACTCGAATATGAGATACCCACCACTTATGCTATCATTCGCAAAATAATCTAGGTTCACAAGTGGGCCTGTCTTGTCTTCCTTTCCTCAACCATGAGATAAAGGTAATGGCGAGACGTGATGCATACCTGATGATAATGTCAATTAACCCTATTTTACCTAAACGAGGTGAAAGAGGTCTCGGTGGAATATGATGAAATTCATATTGAGTCACCTTCGTCTGCCCTATAATGCCCAATTGGCCCTCAACTAAGAACCTGACAGCATGCATACTGGATTTGTCTCGCATTTCTTTCATAAAATTGCCGGGTACAGGGCATGCAACCCTGAATGATTCGGGTCTGCTCAGCACCCATCAAAGTAGATGGCCTCATGCAAGGTGCGGGGCTCCAAGAGGTGGACGCAGCGCAAAGTTATGTTGGCTCTCTCAATCAGCGATCCCCGTAGCTCACGGAGTACAATTACGCCCAGAGCAGTGTCCTCTACATTCACCGACTGCAGATTCGATCAACGGGGTTAGTGAGAACGTGATCTTTATGACGCGGCTGCATTACAAATTAGACTGAGGTCAACGCCCTGCCAGAAAGCAAAGAGCCTGACCTCGGCTGAGTAGAAACTACCGCCACCGATCAACGCACCAAAGTACCGATTCAATTTACACAGCATGTCCATAGCCCTAGGTAAAATCGTGACGCCAGCTTATAAGTCCTTAATTCTTTAAGTAGGACCCTCAAGAAGGAGTGACAATGGGCATATGACCCTAGTAGCGGACGAAGGTTGTCGCAGATGGTCCGACTCCATTGGCAAAAGGAGGTAGTGGGACGTAGCTGTAAGCAGGATACCGAAAGGCTATAGCTCAACCCTGTTGCGCTTCGTCAGGGCTATGCGGATATCAACCATCATTTCCACGGGAACAAAAGACTAAACCTCGCGCGTTGGCGCAACACAAAGAGCATACTGAAAGAGCATCGGACGTGGAATGAAATGCTGTTTGTCGAACTTGGTCTTGTACAGCGAGTACGTGGCGTAGCCAGTCCCAATTTCCTCGTGATGAAGCTATCGCCAGGATGGTCGTCAATAATACCATTCAAATCCCCCATACCCAAGACGGCTTCTATGATGTTTTTCTAGATAGACGATCTCTATACGGCATAAAAACATGTTCATGTAGTCTTCAATAGAGTGTTCCGAATAGTGTCCCTCCTCATTCGGGACGAATTGCTCAAGTAAAGTTGCCGATGCCGCAGAAAGCACTCAATGATAGAAGTCAAGGCGCATATAGACATCCCCCGCACACTAGGCTATGGTCCACATGTTGTGCAGTTGAGCTACTGAGTATGGAACGAATCTGTAACCTAGCAATTCACGGAAGTTGCCACTAAAATCAAATGACTTCCAATGATGGCTCCTAATTTCCTAAGTTGCGCAGCCAAGGTGTCGTCTGTTAGATACGATATGTTTTCTATACACGTTTTGGAACTTGGTTGTCGGTATTCGTATAGCAATGCAGGCTCGTGCTGCTTTGAAATTGAGAAATGAAAAGTCACTCGTAGTTAAACTTTGTATATATCCAATGGTAACAGATCGACGATCTCCACTTATTGCCGAGGCTCACTAGAGGGTGGACTCCAGCCACACAGGCAACAGCTCAGCCGCATTGCTCATAGTCAAATAGCGTGCCCACGAGTTCGTCCAACTCGGTTCATGCTGTGCAACGAGAATGAGTTCGATTCCGTCAACATGGATTTTTAATTAGGCTAAGATGGTTTCTCTTTACTTGTATCTTCAACCCTGCTCCTGCACGTTGGTATTGTCTTTGTTTGAGAAATGGAATCTTACGAAGACCAAGCCCTCGGCTCTCTACCAGCTTGACTGCCTTGAAATGATGCGCCTCGGCATGCCCCACCTTCACATTCCTCCGAAATGCAACCTCGGTTGGCGGCGGCACCCTGGAGAATTTGGACGCCGCGCCAATATGGCGAGCTGTGGGAGTCAGATTTAAATTTAAAATTTAGAGTCGGTACAACTTGACTACTACGGTATTGATCATCGGTATCCAAGCAACAGCGTAGCATCGTCCAAACTCTGTGTATTCGAAACAGGGTCAGCCTGACACGTCAACTCAAAGCATCACTGAGCATGTCCGATCCTAGGATGGCCAACACGTTACAGGAGCAGGTGGCGGTAGACGACTTGGGCTCAGATCACTTCATCAGCCGCGTCAACCCCGCCCGCATGGGCAATGCGGCAAATATCGCCTACGGAGGTTGCACCATCGGTGTCGGCGTTCAAGCGGCATGCAGTACCGTATCGCCGAAATACCTCCTCTACTCGACGACAGGCAATTACTTAGGCCCGGCATTGACAGATCGCAAACTCAAATGCTCTGTCCGTAGAGTCCGCGATACCAGAACCTTCGCCACCAGACTCGTTGAGATAAGCCAAGATCAGGACGATGGCAAGCCAAGGCTGTGCATGATTATGCTTGCCGATTTCCAAGTCAAAGAAGAAGCTTCTCTCTTGGTTTACTCAGCACCGCCGTCCATGGTCTATTCGCCACCTGAGGAATGCCTCGCAATAGAGGAAGAAACCAGGGACATGGTGAGAAGGGGAATTGTGACAGAGGAGCTGGCCAACTTATACATGACTACGTTTGGCTTCAACGGCCGCTTTTTTGAGACCCGCGGCGCACCAGAGACCGTCGCTCCGAACAACCTACACGGACTCGCGAAGACGGTCAAAACTCCCCAACATGACCTGGATCTCACTTCGAAAACTTCCGCCGACTGGTTCCGTTGTCGACACCCTCTAGATCGACCTCAAGACCAATTTGCCGGGCTGGGATTCATTTTGGACGCAGCTCTGTCCTTCATACCCTTGACACATAGCAATAGGTTCCTCGATGACGCTGGGCCTTGCTCCTCGCTCGACTTCGCATTAAGGTTCTTCACGGAAGAGATAGACATGGGGAAATGGTACCTCAGAGAGATGAAGACCATTACAGGCAACGACGGACGGACTTACACTGAAGCCCGACTCTGGGATCGAAAGGGGAACATGGTTGCCACCATGAACCAACAGTCCATCATGCGACCTTTGAAGAGCTCTGCTCGGGCGGCCCTTTAGGGCGTTTCATGTCTATTTGAAGCACGGTGTTAGTCAGGTTGGCTTAGATTGTATATGTTGTGGACTGTCGCTCTTTCTTCTTTCAAGTTACTGACAAAACCATTCATGGGGGACCCCGAGTAATTCTGAATCAACCCGATAATTCTCCCGCGATAGAGGCTTTTCTTTTTAAATTTTGTTTTTCACATGTACTAGAGAATTAAACTCATGAGATTAGATTCCATCTGCCGGGACGGTGGTTTCTCATCACCGTGGAGAAACTCCAAGGGTCCAGAAAGTCTAATTGATTACTGCTTAAGAATCAGTCCGCGTATATGCATCAGTAATCACTTTATCAATCGGACCGAAACTATGATATAGAATGCGATTAGTGTGTCTTTGTTTCCTCTAAAACACCGTCAGCTGTGCTTGTGCTTTGATGTTTTGACTATTTAATCAGCCAGGGGCAGAGATCGCGGAGTAAAAAAGGTCTCGTAACAAACTCTTGTAATCTAAATCATGTATGCACGAAACAGTTGTGCCATCAAATGTTGAGCTACTAGGGAAAACTGCCAGTGGCTATAGAGGGGGTCTCTTTTATAGATTATTAGTGTTGAGCGGCATTAACCGACAGCTCAACATATGGGACAGGGCGCCTGGGATCTGTACGCCGTGGTGAAGGCGTTATTTGACGGGATCGCAAACCTTATTTTCCTTGAAGACCCACAGGGCAGTCGGCCGTGCTGTGTAGTTTTGGTATCGACTGTACACTACAGACTTGAGCGCTGGACCGCAAGAGGCTGGACGGGGGTTGTTAAGTAATTCCAGGCGGCGACGGAGGCGAAGACCGAAGATGGGCGGGAGGGCTCGGTGACTGCAGAGGAGGAGATAAGTATACTCCATAAGCATATGCAACTCTCTGAATTCGTTCGATAACTCCACGCTAAGAGCATTCTGCCACCAGCACCGTCACCTTGTATTTCGCCCTGGAGGCGGTAAGTTGAAGTCAGAGTTGCGGTCATGACCTGCTACGCTAGGTGACTGGCAAGTCAAAATTCTTTGAGATCAGAATATAAGCCGTCATATTGAACGGCAAGCAGAGACTAGAATAATAACTTGAATAGCAGTGAGTCGCGCTGAGGGCCGAGTGTCAAATCGATTCTCTGGCCGATGAAGGCAGGGTCAAATACGTTTTGGTCGTAGAGTTCGGTCCGCGGGAAAATCGATTGATGGCGACAGTTCGAGGTTGAAGTTGCTAGAGTTTGAAAGTTAGGGCTAGCCGTTATATAGTTATGTGGTTGCAAGCCGTCACTAAGCAGGTGATCTGGAAGCATGTTCCTAACAGAGTTCCGCACAAACAAACGCTCCGACATAAACGGAGATGTGCATCTTGGTGTTCATTGGAATGTCCTCTTCGCTTTCATAAGCGCATCCACGTGGAAAGGATTGTCTATGTCGTGATCGGTAACCAACAGTCATATGCAATTAAATTACTTCGACGCCTCTTGGTCGACTTGCACCAGGATCAAAGATGCCTTGCACATGTAGACAGATTTGGCTAGGGAAGGTCCATTCCTCGGCACCGCCGACTACAAAAGGGCCCTGGAACGCACAGGCCCTGCATCCCGAGCTTTTTCAAGGCTCCCCAGATACGCTGCTTTAAGGGTGAGGCCGAAGGGGAGTCAGGGTGAAAATGGCTTACTTAGGCTAAGGTAGGACAGCGGTGAGGTGAGGCTGAAATTGTTAGTCATTTAGTAGTTGGAGGTTCTACCAAGAGACTACTCAAAGTACCGCATTACTATAACCCAAATATGAGCTGCGATTGTCACACAGTATAGAAATGCATGACGGGCATCCACGGAGGACAGCGCCCCATGTTGACACTCTTTTGAAGGTAGCTATCAATCTTCGTGACGGCTTTGGTCGTGATGGTTTTTATTTGTGCAAATACGTCCCCATTGCTACCTGTCCGTTCGGGTTCTGGTCCCACGTGTACAGCTTTCTGATGACAAGCTGTTTCCATCGTCAATATAATTAGTTTTTGACAACGATGCACTCTCAAGGGTAGGTACGAGGACTAACCGAGACAGACCCACGGTGACAGGGTGAACCTGAGTAATGCAACAACCCCGGTGTCACGCCCGGGATATCCGAGTCAGCCACGAACAGTGCTGTCGAGACTGGCATCCGAAACAATTAGGGCGGCTCAATGTGACAAGCTCGGATTGCGCTATGGACCTGTCGGGCCTCAGAAATCGGCCGTTCGATACCAAAAATTTGTTTCGAGTGTCGCCTCAACACCTGTAAATTGGAGTTTAAAAAGACTCGTTCAGAGTTGTCGGGCTAAAGGAAAGTTGCAGTCCTCGCTAGGGTCGGGAATACGCGGGTCTTGCTTACTCCACTGTGTGATCTTCCAGAGAATCACTAGATCCATTCTAGCAGACTCCACTTAGTCGGCCAAGCTCGCATTTCCATTATACGATGTTAGTCGCACACCAGCCATATTTGTGTAACAGAATGCTCCGCCGTTTCGTATACAGCCTGGCCAACATACGGTCAGCTAATGCGGGCCCTCCTTCCTAGATTTCACTCAATAAAGCACCTTTGTCAGATACCCCTAGACGCATGCTTCCCTAGCTGCTATACTGATTTTCTCATCATTCTTGGCCCGATTTTACAGCGGTCAATCGTCATTAGACCGTTGCCAAGGCTGGTCTGGCCAAGCTTTAGGGAGGGGGAAGCCCGAGGTTGCCAGGATGTGGGTTTTGAACACCATGGCGGTACTCAAAACCAGAAGGTTGGAAATCTGCATTATGCCAGTGCGCTTCCGTCGGCAAAAAGACTACAATCACATAATAAATTTACGTCAAGGTAGACTGTCAGAACACAAACCGAAGTCTTCTCAGGCCATTTTTGTAGGCTTTAACATCAACACTGTCGAAGCGGTTGTCTTGAGGAATTGTAACGAGCTTTATGATTTACCCTCGGGCGGATCAATAATCCCGAATTAAGAAATATTTGATGTTACTTTGTACTGAGACCCATTCCCTTGATTCCCAACGTAGCCTGTCTATCCCTGACATCACTTCTCTAGCTCGAGTTGCTTCCCTCAGACTGAGGGGCACCACAGTACTTGGTGCAGTAGTGGTTGAGCTGGGGCACCGAAATGGTAAGCTTCCACACCTGATAAATCCTGGTTCGGGTTTGAACTTACCTCGTCACCACCGATGTGCCAGCCGTCAGACCTGCAAGCATCTCCGTCCTGTGGATGAATTAGTCAAAGCCATGGAACTAATGAATGGCACGTGGACGCACCATGTGGCAATCGGGGCACGTGTCCCACTGCTTGGTACCAGTATTGCGCCGACGGTAGTAGTCGCAAGCACACTTGGTCGCCTCCGGCATAATCTCGTACTTCTTAGACCAGCTGTAGCTAACACTCCATGGAGTGCCACCAATAGGCTGAGAGACCCGGTTCCGTACGCAGGCACCAAAGTTGTGAAGCTTAGCTTCGGCGCTGGAGGGGAAAATCATGCGTCAGCTTTAAGGTTCGTTCCGCTAGATCAACACATATGTTGAGCCCCCAGTAAACCATGGAGAGTTGACCAACCTGATGGCGAGAGCACGATGACTGCGGAGGTGCTGATCTTCATCTTTGATGAGTGTTTGGAGGGAAATGGGCTCGAGTGTGGAATGTGATAAAGGACTCTTTGCGATTGGTGGAGTTGATCTGTGGCAGAGTATCAATCCATTCGATCGACGGGAAAGCATCCATATATACTCTTCCAAGCCCGAAAGAAAAAGAGAGAATGCAGGCAGCCCAAACTAGACCTCTTGATCCAGGGGGCGGACTTCATCCCCCAAACTGTCTCTTTGGTCTATCGCTCGGCGCTTGAAGATATTGGCCAGCCATCCCTCAACTCTTCTTGATGCACGCTGCGCCGAGAACCGGTGGTGGGCTAAGATATCGATACACTAGCCTTGCCCCGGTTCTGCCAAGCAGCAGTATCCCCAATGTAGTTTATTACCGGAATGACCTCGTGATGATATATCGAAGTACATTTTACATAGTCCAGACATAGAATCGCAGGTATGACTCGGTGTAATATCTATCGTATGTTCGGCGGCCAAGTCGGCATAGCGATTCCCGAATACGTCACAATGTCATTTCGTGGACGCGAGGCTCCTGGGCAAGACTCTGGGTCGCGCTTGGTCTTTTGAGGAAGGAGGAAAAGCAGGCCTCGGAGATAGAAGGCTTCTAGTATGAGTCAGTTAGACAACGCAGGTTATGGGGTGTCCCGCTGTGATACAAAGATGTTTACTTGCGGGTCAGAAAGCTGTATTGTTACCCCTGCAGTGAGACAGCTGATTGACTCGCTGCTGCCAAGAGAGCATATTACGGTGTGTAGATGTGGATTGGTTAATACCATTGAGTTTTTCTAGCCTATCACGTAGGATTGATTAATCCCTGTTTCCAGCAAGCGGATCCATGTGGTTAGACTAGCTTATAATTAAGCTTATTGACCAAGGCGTCACCTCGCTAGCTGGTCGACCCTGTGACTAAACCGTCGTAATAAAGCAATCACAATCACTAACTAGAATAGGCAGCTTTACTACCCGGATAGCCGTACCTAAGCTAAATCCACAACCGCTTCTTCTAAATGAAAATGGGGCAGAGCAATGACTCGAAATAGTTGATACAATCTGCTCGGGCGAACCGTAGCGATTAGCGACCACGAGACGAAGCCAACGAACCAAAACGACCAAATAGGTCAAACTGGACGAGTGATCGGGCTGCCCTGATGGTAATAGAGACAGGAGCCTATTTTCTATCATCGTATGGTGCGTATAAAGACCATTGACAACCCCTTCACTCGGAACATATTTCTTATCCTCATCACCACCCTCGCTCAGTTCCACTATTTCCTCATAGCCCTCCGTTCATCAAAATGGCCTCCCGTTTTGTCACCCTCTGCCTGGCCGCGGTCGTTGCTGCGGCCCCAGCTTTCGTTCCGAGAACCACCAACGGTACCGAGTTTGATCCGGAGCGCGGTATCTTCCCTGGGGAGGTCCTTCTTGTCGAAGCTGACCACAGTAAGTAGAGGGTTTCTTTGTCACCCATCTTACCCAATTTTCCCTGGACGTGCAGAATGTGCGGAAGCACCAGGCCGTTGGACGGGATCTATGCCTAAGAACATCTCTCCAAGCTATCTTTGCGGACAACCAGGTATCAGATATATTTTTAGATACAGCGGGCTAATTTGTTTGTTACAGTGGAGGTCGTTAGCCACGATGCCTTTGCTTCCATGATGGCCTCTGAGGGAATTTTGGCCACGGCTCCGAAGATTGATCACTCGCTTCTGGACTTTGAGGCACCCACAGAGGAAGAGCTCAAGAAGCTCGATGCTCGTCAATCCAGCTGCAGTACGACTACTGCCGTCGTCATCACTCGAACTGATAGGTTTTACGACTGGGACCTCCAGATGAGCCCCGTCGTAATCGCCAATGCCAACCCCTTCGACATCAGTCTCACCTCGACTTACACGGTCACCGACACCATCACCGTCACCGGCGGCATCACCCCTACCGTTGTCACAGGCTACCTGACGGCCAACTTTGGCATTTCCGGCTCTAGGTCTTGGTCTACTGCTCAGGCCATCATGGTCAAGGGAACCATCTCTCCTCGCCACACCGGTGTCATGGTCAACAACCCTTTCAAGACTAGAAGATACGGCCGTGTCATGCGTGGCTGCCTCGGTAACCAGAGGGAGATTGGCACCTTTATGAGCGACGCGTACGAGGAGGGCAGCTACGGCGGCGTCAAGTGGATCAGGGGAGCCATCATTCCCTGCGAGGAGCCTGGTGTTCACCGCCCTCTCGCTCGCTGCATCGGCTCTGGCTACTTCGTCTAAGAGCATAACTCGCTCATGGCTAGCAAAATTCTCATTGGAACAGCAAGGAGAGCATCGCTAGGCTTGAGGGTGAGAATCCTTCGGGGACTTTGGTACGGAAGAATGCATTGCTCGCGTCGTTGGAGAACAGCCTGTTCTTCATCCATGGCCAGAGGCAGGGAAGATATAGATATCCAAGATCTTCCGTATTGTATAGCGACTCTTGAATAGTCTTGAAATGTCGGAGGTGGGGGCAACTTTAATGTTACTTTGTACCTAGACAATGTGGTATCGTCGAGAACCCCGCAAAACTGAGAGTCGATACTGTGAGACTCTGATTAATGATTACCATTTACCACTTGGAATTGGCTCCGAAATCATGATTTTACACAGGTTTCTTGCTTCTGATATCAACTGGTTGTGCTTTCGTTGGTAAAGCTTTATCTGACTTAAAGTGTTTCGTGTGAAAACTTCTAGAGAACGTCATTTGGTCAGTCTAGCGCGTACGTTAAGTTCCTTAATTCCTCCGAATAACTGACCCGGACTTTTGCAAACTGCATGTTGCAAATACTGAACTGTCCCATATAGCAGCGTGGCGGCATCAGAGAGTTAATTCAGTCGTTGAGACAAAGATAAAGGGATGCGGGAAGGCCGATTCGTTGCTTACGTC
>JAIMZG010000935.1:0-13376 GCA_020466075.1 Colletotrichum coccodes
CCTCCTCTCTCTCTCTCTCGCCCCTTTCGTCACATTCTTGCCCTTACTTTTGTGATATCCTTTACTCTCTCCGGATTCCAGAAAAGAAAAGAGAAAAAAGACTCCGGGCCCAGTCCACAATTCGATCTTTGGGGAAGGAAAACAGGAAAGAGAGAGAGGTCACGCTCAGCCTGGTCCGCCGGCCCAGTGGTTCAGCCAGCTAGTCAGCCAGCACGCCAGCCGAAACCCACGAGTCGAGAGTCGGCACCATTGCAACACTACCGCGCCTGCCTTGCTTGCTTGGTTGCTTGCCAACAACACTGTCACTCCGACGGCGGCCACTAACACTGCTTATTGCACCAACCGCAAGAAAGCCCACCCGACTCCTGCTCCCCCCCTCGAGGCGCAAATGTTTACACAACCAGTCTCATCGCCACCGACCGTGGGCCCCGTGCCGACGTCTGTCACCAATCCCGCCTCGCCCTCTACGCGATCCAGTCGTCTGCGAGGCCTGAGTTATCTACGCAGCTACACTCAAAACCACATTTGTCACGCGAACACAGCAGCCAGGGCTCCAGCTCTCCACGTCCAACTCGCACTCCCACTCCCCCCACCTTCACCACAATACCGGCACCAGCCCGCACCCTCAGACCCAAACTCAAACTCAAACCCAAACCCACGCCAACCGATCCGTCTCTGGCTCTGCTCGTCCGACCCAAAGCCTGCAGCGATCTCTCAGCTATTCGCCTACTTCTACCCCTCGTCGCTCCGACACCGACGCCAGCCTGAACCCTTTATCCCTCGTTGCCTCACTGCAGGAGCCCCCTTCGTCAGCATCGTCTGCGAACAAGGCTTCCACCACGCCCTCTTCCCCCGCCGTGGAGCGTCCCCCGGTGGATGCGCTCCCTTCTATACCCGACGACGCCATTTCGAGCGGCAGCAGCCAAGCACAGCAGCAGCCGCCAACGATCGACACGGAAGCCGCAACTATGACGAGAGCACGCGCCTCCACGACAGGCGATGCCCCGGCCGCGGCGTCCCCTGCACCCGAGAATCTGCCCTCGATCCGTTTTTCGGCCTACTACGATCCCCGCGCGACGCGTCCCAGTCTGACTTTTCCTCCCGTTTCACGAACATTGCCTTCGGGTGGCGACATCATCAGGGTCGGGCGTTACTCGGAACGGGACAATCAGCCAAACATTCCCAACAATACTCCTTCGGCTGCACCTGTGGGCTTTAAGAGTAAGGTTGTCAGTCGCCGCCATTGCGAGTTTTGGTACGATGACGGCAAGTGGTACATCAAGGACGTCAAGAGTTCCTCGGGCACGTTCCTCAACCACATCCGTCTGAGCCCGCCCGGCACCGAGTCGAAACCTTTCCCTGTGAACGACGGCGACATTGTGCAGCTGGGAATCGACTTTAAGGGAGGCGAGGAAATGATCTTTCGTTGCGTCAAGATGCGGCTGGAGCTCAACCGAGGCTGGCAAAACAAGCTCAACACCTTCAAGTACGTATCACCACATCTACGTGTAACATCCAGGCGCTCACAGTATCTAGCATGGCGACGCACAAGCGGCTACGCAACATGACGGCGGCGAACTCGGCGAATTCTTCAACGCAGGACTGCTCCATCTGTCTCAACTCCATCGCGGTATGTAGCCGGCAGGCATCCAGTTCCCCACATCGCGTGCCAGCAGATCAGGCTAATAGTCCTCCAGCCGTGCCAGTGCTTGTTCGTGGCGCCTTGCTCGCATACCTGGCATTTCAAATGCATCCGTTCCTTGCTCAACTCTCCGCAATACCCGATCTTTGTCTGCCCGAACTGCCGCATGGCAGCTGACCTGGAGGCCGACATTGAGGACCCCGAAGAAGACTGGGAGCAGATGGACGAGGATGAGGAACCAGAACAGAAGCAACAGAAACAGGAGGTCAAGGAAAAAGCGGCAGCTCCGAGCGAACCTGCACCTGCTCCTGCAGCTGTTGCCAGTTCAAGGCCGCAGCTGCCCGAGATCGAACACGACGAGGACGTCATGGACTTCACGGTTGCCCTCGACCGGGCCCAAACCATGGCAGAAGCTCCGGAGACAGCGCCAAGGACAGTCGCCCCCCATGCATCAGTCCCGCCTGTTCCAATCCCGGCCGTAGCAGCCGCTCAAGCGGCAGTGTCACGCAGTGGTCGCGACACGCGAACCCCCTCACCCATTGGAAGTCACTTGGTAAATGCCAACGAAGGCCCCATCACCCCGCGTAACGATGCCGGGCCGTGGGTGTTCGACGGAAGCGCCGGTCGCCGTGCTGCTGAGGCTTCCAACGGAATGAGAAGTCTGGATGCGGCTGCCGAAATGGACGTCGACCGGTAGAGCCGGTTCACGCGTATCCAAAATTGCCGGAAGCGGCAACAACCACCCTTCGGGTTGAGGCGGAGGTCAAGAATCATGTCACAGGAGTAGGGTGACAGGGAGTGGTGGACGACCGAAAACGGGAAACAGCACTGCGGCGTTGCCCGGCATCATCTGTCTCTAGCTCTTCTGTCTCTCAATCTCCACCGGCATATCGCTCGTCTTTTAATTATTTGCCAGGAGTGGCCGAAGGACAAGAAAATGACGGAAGCAGGAACGATCTCATGCGGTCTTTTTGCCAATTGGCTGTGGCCGGACAAAATATTGGCATCTTCGGCGGAGTATGGGGAGAGAGAGAGGTTGCGGTGGTGTCAGGCGTTTGAATGCATTGTGGAGCGCTCTATGCTTACCACAGCGAAACAGAGCCATGTTGATATTCGATGACTGATTTCAGGGAAGCGGACTTGTTGGGAGGTTCAGCATTGCCGATTTCAGCTACAACGGCAGCTTATACAGGGCCTTGGGGCACTTGCATCCAGAGGAGTCGATACTATAGCATACACTAATACACACATGACGAACGACAGAGCCTTGTCTCATTGCTGGAATATGGTGCGTTCCTTGGTGTTGCTGCACCCATCTGATTTGTAAAAGAGTACGAGGCAAAATGCGAGCAGACGGCCCACAGTCACCGCCCCGTTCTACTCCAAACCGTCCGATGGCATGCACAAGCGTTCTGCACCATTCGACTTCTAATGCCGCCTGTAATACAACCCGGCCGCGTGCTATCTATCCATCTGTAAATCTGCGAGAAGCCCCGTCGCCGAGCCATGCCGTGGAACTCACGGAATACGAGCGGCGCTGCCCAAGGATGACGTCTTTCGGCTGAATACATCGTCCGTCGTGTGATTGGACGAAGTGGCGGGCCAGGTCCGCGATATTCCCGAGGCGATAAGCCGATAAGGGACATCAAGAATTGGGGGTGCGTCAACTTCCGAGAACAGCGAACTTTTCCAGACCAGAGCATCACAATCGCGGCACCCTTTACCATCCACCACCAGGACCATTCCCAACCACTTCCAACCTGGTCGGTGACCCATCACACATAACATACTACACACCATGCTTCGATCATTAGCGACGCGCCTCCCGCAGCGCGCGGCCGCCGCATCCGCCCGCCTCACCACCACGCTCCGCCCCTCTACGGTCCCGTCGTCCCGTCGTGCGCTTGCGACAACCATCGATGCCATCCCAAAAGAGCCGACAGAACTCGACGCCATCACCACCCTCCCCAATGGCCTGCGCGTCGCCTCCGAAGCGCTACCGGGCTCCTTCTCCGGCGTCGGCGTCTACGTTGATGCGCTCCCGATACGAGGATGCGGGCTTGCGAGGAGTTAGTCACATCATGGACAGGCTGGCTTTCAGTCGACGGGGAGCCGCAGCGCGGACTCGATGCTCGAGCAGGTCGAGGCGCTCGGCGGCAACATCCAGTGCGCGAGCTCGAGAGAGAGCATGATGTACCAGGCGGCGACGTTCAATGGCGCGGTGCCGACGACGATTGGGCTGCTGGCCGAGACGATCCGCGACCCGAAGCTTACGGAGGAGGAGGTCCTGGAGCAGCTCGGCACGGCCGAATACGAGATCAAGGAGATTTGGAGCAAGCCGGAGCTCATCTTGCCCGAGCTCGTGCACACGGCTGCGTTCAAGGACAACACCCTGGGGAACCCCCTGCTGTGCCCGGAGGAGCGTCTGGGCAGCATCTCGAGGGATACCATCGTGCGGTACAGGGAACTTTTCTATCGGCCGGAGCGTATCGTTGTCGCGTTCGCAGGTGTCGATCACACCGAGGCAGTGAAGCTGGCGGAGCAGTACTTTGGCGATATGAAAGGCTCCTACCAAGGACCTACTCTTTCAAGGACGGGTTCAGAGACGTCTATCAGCTCGTCAGAATCCACCGACGCATCATCCTCAACATCCAGCTCCCCCGTTCAGCAACCCTCCAAGCTCCTCTCCAAGGTCCCCTTTTTCAAGAACCTCTCCACCTCGGCCCCCAACAGCGCCTCCGTCCTGTCCACACCGCAATCCTACGACATCAACTCCCCGGCCCACTACACCGGCGGCTACCTCTCCCTCCCCCCTCAGCCCCCCTCCCTGAACCCCAACATGCCGACCTTCACCCACATCCACCTCGCCTTTGAGGGCCTTCCCATCTCCTCGGATGACATCTACGCCCTCGCGACGCTGCAGACCCTCCTCGGCGGCGGCGGCTCCTTCTCCGCCGGCGGCCCGGGTAAGGGCATGTACTCGCGGCTTTACACCAACGTTCTCAACCAGCACGGCTGGGTCGAGTCCTGCGTCGCCTTCAACCACTCCTACACAGACTCCGGGCTCTTCGGCATCTCGGCGAGCTGCATCCCCGGCCGCACGGCCAGCATGCTCGACGTCATGTGCCGCGAGCTGCGAGCCCTCACGCTCGACACCGGCTTCTCGGCGCTCAAGACGGCCGAGGTCAACCGTGCCAAGAACCAGCTCCGGTCGAGCCTGCTCATGAACCTCGAGAGCCGCATGGTTGAGCTCGAGGACCTCGGCAGGCAGGTCCAGGTCCACGGGCACAAGATCCCCGTCACGGACATGTGTCGCAAGATCGAGGCGTTGACGGTTGAGGACCTCCGCCGCGTCGCGCGCATTGTCACCGGCGGGTTGGTAGAGAATCCCGGGAAGGGCAGCGGCGCGCCGACGGTCGTGCTGCAGGAGGCGCAGGCGCATGGTGTCAGTACGCATACGATCGAGTGGGAGGCGATTCAGAATACGATTTACGATTGGCAGCTGGGTCGGAGGTGAACGGCGAACCGGCGAGTCGGAAGATGGCTCGTGCTGTTTTGAAAGACCTTCGTGAAAGAACGTCCGTTAGAGGAGTGCGAGCTTTTGTCTAGAAAAAGGTGGCGAGAGGCAGACCAAGTTGTACTATAGAATCGGGAGCGGTGGTTGTGTAAAAGTAATGGCGGGCATCGTCGAGAAAAGAAAAAGAATCTTGAAGAGTTCGCGGAAGGGAGGCCGTCATGGTGTCCCGCGGCATCATCTGTAGAAATATCTCTCGGGCACAATTCAAATCATATCCAACCCAATACCCACCATCGGACATAACTTGTACAGCTATGCGTTCGTAATTAGCTGGAGGTGTTTGGTCAACGCAAGAACGTATTCATTTATTTTCTTCTTTCGCTGTCTATGCTGTCAGGGTACGTCGCATCTTTGACCGACAGCTCTGGGTCGTGAACTCCGCGCAATCCGTGTACCTGAACTCCATCTCCAGAAGCAGCTGATAGGTTCGGTAGATAGAACCGGCCCGGAGTACCCCACGAACTTGAAGACTGGCTACTAGACAGCAGAAACGTAGAGTCGTGGTGAGAGCTTACCCACCGTGTGTCTAGCCACCACGTCGCGTCAAAGTATCGGGTTTTGTAATTCTGTTCAGTCATGTTCAAATACGCTCGCGGTTAACTAAAGGGTTTGAAATAACCCAAGAGACCTGGCTCGTCTACCCGGGTCGTCTACACCGCGACAAAGTTGCACGTCAATAGATCCCACCGGTTTCAAGTCAAGGTCGAGTAGTGCCTGAAGAAATCAAAGTCGGATTCTGTTGTCGGAGAAGTTCTGGAATTACACAACGACGCCTCGGGTCCCATCTCTCAATGCCTCAGAGACCCTGGCTTTGGTGATAACGTCGGTCCGGAGTCTGAAGCACTGTTTCACCCATCTTCGAGCGTTGCTGGCTGTCGTCGATGAAACTAAGAGGCAGGCAATGGTCGCTGCCCTTTATCCGCCTTGGAAGTGTTTCCACTGCGTAAGCTATCAGACGTATCTGTCTAACGGGCTCGCCTACTTACCGCCCGTCTTTAACTAATTATGTGTGTCGCAGCAGCCTTTCAGCGTCCGTAGAACAGACCAGAACAAGCGAATGCAATGGCACTTGGTGAAATCAATGGTTTCAGAAGTTCTCATTCTCCCGAATCTTGACGAACCTATTCAGTGGACCAGGGCTGGGATGAGCCGTTCAACGCAGTCACAGACTAGGGAAAAACATTAATCTGATCAGGAGGCTAGAATCTAGGGGCTACTAAGTATAAGTAGTCACTTCTTCCTCTTAATCAGTAAGGGGAAGGAGGCAGCCAGCGACGAATTCATGCATTTAGTTTGACAGACAGGTCAGAAGCAAATAAACGAAGCATATTATACATCTGAACAGACATAGTCCTTGATGTTCTATTCTATAAGCAGAGGCCTGATCAGACAATGAGCTCAGAAGCCAATTACCATCACTTAGGCAACAACAGCAACATCTCTACAGGGCTTCTCCCTATCTTGGCCCTCATTCTCTGATTACGACTGATCAGTCTGATCAAATGGACAAGATAGTCCCCTAGTCACCTACAGGACCTGTGAGTATAGCTGCACTAGTTGGTCCGATCAGGGCAGCTCTCATGCCCAGCAATCGAACGAGCCGAACCGAGTGGAGCATTATACTACGTGGACCGAGCCTAGGCTAACACAGTGAACAGCTGTAGTAGTCAATAGATCAAGGAAATATGGCTACATAGGAACCTAACAGGAGGCAACGATAACACATAGGGACACAGTTTAAAGGACACACGAGTCTAGTGCGATATATAGAGATAAACAGATGAAGCTGAGCGCTGGGAGGAGACTAGAAGTATGCGGAACTAGCCATGGTACCTGGCACCGGCAGAGCCGGAGTACAAGGCTATGAAAGAAGGATTCCAGCAGACAAGTTACAGTAGAAGGAGGATGGCAGATGGCACAGCATCTGCCGTCAACAGCGGGCGCAAAATACAGAATAGGTAGAACAGCAGGTAGTCTGAAACAGCTGGTCCTGGTTCAACAACAGAACGAAGCGGAGCGTCGCGGGTCATTCTTGGCGCTTCGGCTGTCGGCGGGGCCCTGCTAGCCGGACATGGCTGCAAATCAAGTAGCGGCCACATCCGAGCAGGAAATCAAGTCAAGTCAAGTCAAGTCAAGCCTACAATTGTCCGGTCGCTGGTCGCCCCCGGCCGTGTATTCTGTTGGGCCGTAATATTGCACTACGTCTGTAATAATAGTACAGCAGTGAGTGCAAAAGAACCTAACGGGCCTGGTGCCACGATAAATGGCGGCCCCCCGTAACATGACTAACCCACTTGGGGGCACGGAATTCCAAAGCCTGTCTCAGTGCTGCAGCAATCGGCGTCCTATCAATGTTAGCTAGGGCGTTGATGAAATATTCTTATTCAATACCTACACAAGTGGTGGCGACGTAGGCATCCGAGTCCTTGCGTTTGACATTATGGCAGAAAGAGGGTTCAACTGCGTCGATGCAGGTCCCACCATTCTGGCTGCTACAACCACCGCCATATTTTTTCCCGCCCCAGCAGCAATTTGCAAGACCATTTCTGGGGTTAAAGACACTACGAGAGCACTAATGTTTTGATCTGTTAGCAGCCTGTAGATTGGTGTTACTAGTATGTATTTACCGTGGATACATCCCAGCTTCTGCCCGGAACTCTCCCCAAGTCGGGGATCTGGGCGGAGACTTCAGCAATGGCGGTGATAGCAAGAATGACTACATGAGTGGGCTTCATCTTGAAAATGAGAGCAGGAGTGACAACGAGTGTATGTCTAATGGTAATGATATGTTTCCTTTCGAGAATTGCCTGCGTCGTGGTGAGTGCAAAAAAATAATACAGGCTGGGGGGCAAGAGAATTTAAATATAAAGATTTTTGACCTGCAGTCTTCTTTCTATCGGTAAAGATGTACGCTTCACTTTTGAGTGGTTCAGTTACACGGCTAATACTCCACTCAAAACTATACCGATAACTCAGCATGAGTCGGCCTGCAATGCTCTAAATCTTAAATAGTGCATATATATAGGAAATTTGGTATGCTAATGCTGCCGTTGTACTAAGACTCTCTGGTTGTATCCCTCTTCAAATTTAGCAGGGTAGCTACATCTCACGTCCTCTTCTGTTGAATTTTGGGGTGATCGCTGTAGTATTGATCGTGTACATATGGATGTGTGTAACTAGCTTTGAAGCCCCTTTGTCGTCACTCAGCCGCGGAAAGCCTCCTTGCGGCTTGCGCTCATGTGAGGTGGTAACAGCCAAATGCCGAGCCGGGTCGAGCTTGGCGGGCGTGCGTTGCGTGCCCGTCGGCCGATTTATCGCTCAGCGCGGCCGATTTGTCGCTCTTTTTGAAACATCCCATGGTGACATATTTGTCTTTCAGTTCAATTGACATAAGGTCCGAATTACTCGGGTGTCTAAGTTGTTGAATTATGGAGCAATTTGTGTTTGTATTAATTGATTAGTAGTCATTTCTATTTCTGTTCTACGAACCCCTCTATCTCAGTGGAAAATCTTCCCAGCTGTGCAATCTCTTTTCACTAGTCTCCGGGGAAATCCCGGTGCAGTCCATGTCTTCTGGTTGGCCCATTCCACGGAAAGGTGAGGGAAATCACAGCCATTCTCATGCTAACAACCTTTGATCTCTGTGTGAATTCTACGGCCCATGGAGATCCCCTAAGGCGGCCAAGGCCTCAAATTCAACCATGTATAGCTTAGCGTGAGCGGGGGGTAAACAACGGTGAGTTAAGGCGAGCAGAAGGTGAGCGTGGGCTGAACAGGGTGAACAGGGGTGAGCCGAGCCTAAACAGCCCTGAATCTGTCCTGGGAACAAGCAGCTTGGGTTACATGAGAAGCAGAGCCATTGGATGGTTGGATCGAGGTCATGGAACAGCAAAATCTCTATAGGTTTTCTCTCTATCTTGGTCCTCGTCCCCTGATCATGATGGATTTGTCTGATCAGATGGACAAGATAGTCTCCTAGTCGCCTACAGGACCCGCGAGTATAGATACACTAGTTAGCCCGATCGGGGCAGTGGGAGTTGGGTTGTGTGGTTTTTCTAATACGTCCCTAACCCCCTGACACCAGCCCGCTTCAATGGTTAAGGCAATAATGCTTCACCTAACTTGACTCTGTATCATCAACCACATCGAGTGCTTTCATCATATCGTTCAACTCACAGACTACTCCTTCATATACCGCTTGTTGCAAGCGTGGCTTCGACAGATCATCGCCATATCCAAAATCGCACTCAAGGCACTTCTTTGTCAAGTCTCTGTACTTGGGACCAAGATTATGAACTTGGGCTGCCAGCTTGCGAACAACAGAGACGTCGCCCACAGATTCGATCTCGGACCACCATCCGATCTGCAAGAGAGTGGCGCCTAGGGTCCAAAGAGTCAAGTTCCGTATACAAAACTCCAACTTGGCAAGCTCTACCGCTGTCTCAATCTCTTTTGACTCAAGAGCCGTCTCAGTGGTTGTTTCAAGCCCTTCCATGAATGATGGCAGCAGACCTGAGGGCCCTTGGATGAAGTTCAAGACCAGGTGCAGAGCCCGGAGAGAGCCGGAGAGATCATCGTTTCTCTTGAAGAGGGATAGATCGTAGAGTGTGAAAATTTCCTTAAGCCACGGGGTCGAATGGAACTTGAGCACGGCAGACACGAAGCTCCGTGCTAGCTTGAGCCGCCCCACGAAAGATAGAGAAGTCTCGGCCGGCTGCGTCAGCACGTCGTTCATCGACATCAGAGGATGGGCCAAAGCCGCCGCGGTGGAGTTATTCTTGCCACTGCCAGCAAGGAAGTCCCTATAGAACGAGTGCCGAAATGTCTCCCGAGAGCGGCTTTCAATGTACCTGACGCACGGGATGCCCTTCTGCGACACAGCCTTGGCCTCGCAGAAGCCATGAAGTGTCGAGCAGAGATCCTTTGAGCGCATAAACTAGCAGATGACGACGGTATGCTCTCAGCCGGATCATTGTTTGACGCTTCAGGGGCCGAACACTTTGTCGTTTTCGGCGGTCTTCTCCAGAGTACTCGGAATTGCTCGAATCAGGAGGTGTACAAAGGCTCGATTCTACCCAATCGCGGACTTGTGACCGCACCAGAAACCCGGTCAAGCGTTCTCGGATGGCACTTGCAGCACTTTCAGTCAGCTTAAGCCGTTCCAGGTTGTCAAAGTCCAACTCACTCGTCGGATTACACGTGCCCAAAGCACGAGATGGCAATATCCATATGAACACCTCGTGGACTCGTACGTCAAGTAATAGCCTCACAGTGTGGCGCACTCTCTCCTTCGATCCAAGGGCCGGTGCTTTCGCCCAAACAGCAGTAAGAGCATCGTGAAATGCTCTAGGTGCCACTCTAACCTACTGAAATGACCATACTCCTGGCTGAGTGGCCGTTTTGGGGTTTTCCATGTGAACGTGTGATAGCTGGCTTGCTGAGTTCGTGTGCCTGTGTTCGGAGATGCTTCAGATTGTTGTTGAATAATCTGAGGTCCTGGATGTGCCTCTCCATTTTGGATTCGTCGTATGATATCTTTACTCGGCCCCGAAGGCGCCTCAAAACGTCTTTAAGCGATTCGTCCTACGCATTTCAGACCTCTCGGGCTATGGTTGTCGTTGAGTAACTGACCTGGTGACGCTCCTCGATTAGCGGGTTCAAATATTCGACCTCGTCAAGAAGAGTTTCCATTGTAGTGCGAATATCCTCAATGACACCAAGAAATGCTTGATAATTTCTGCCTAGTGTTTTTCTCAATCCCATCTCGAGATTTCGCTGTTCCAAGTCGAATGTGTCGGTTCTTCGAGCATGGAATTCAATGATATCTTCATCGCCGTCGTCGAGAGCGGTGCGGATGAGGAGATGAATCTCGTTTGTGAAAAAATGCTGCTGTCGATCCAGCAGCTTGTGGATGCTCCAAATCTCTCGCGAGTAATGATGGAATTCTTTGAATTTTTCATGCGCGACATTGCTCACTTTCATCGTTCCGCCGACAAGCGTCATCAGTTAGAGGCTCGAGCAGGCAGCGGATCGCAAGTTAGACGGAAAATCAACTGTGGTATTGTGTACGCTAGTAATAAGTGCCTCGAATAAGAGGCATATGACATAGGAAAAACCACCACGTATCAGGAGCCCCATGTTCTAGTCATTCCCTGTCATCTGTACTTCGTCTAGTGGTCTTCGTCTAAAGCTTGGATCGAATAGCCTCGAGCCGGTACTTGACGTCCTTGAGCGCCTTGGTGACGGGCTTCCAGTCGTCAAACTGCCGCAGCAGTTCTTCCGTCTCTGACGACAATTCGGTGCGGACAAAGTCCTCCTCGAGCAGGCCACGCATGATCCAGGGGAGGTGGTATGGGTTCGGGTTCGCGAGAGCGGAGTTGGCATCGCGGCGGTGGGTGACGGTGGCTGGCACATTGGGCCGGACATCCGAGGTCTCGAGGGCGTGGGCAAGGGCGAGGTCGTAGACTTGGTCGTCGTAGTAGAGACGGGAATGGCCCTCGCCCGAGTAAAGGCTCCCCGCGAGCGGGGTCGATAGTTCCCTCAACAACCCGTGATCAGAGACTCCCAGGTTGCGGAGTTTGAGGGCAAAGCCGACAAGGTGGGCGATGCTATAGACGCGTGTCAGACGACTACTTATGGAGAGCGGTTACGTAGAAGAGGGCTTACAAGTCTGGCGCATGGATGCGGCCGTCAATGAAGACAGCGCGGTAGATGTAAGGGTGCGACGCGGGTGAGTAAATAGCGGACTCCATCGGCACGAGTTGGTCGTCGATGCTGCCAATGTACGTGATCCTGGCGCCGTACTGGAGCACTTCTTTCAGCGAGTGCTCATACCTCTTTGAGATGTCGCTGTCTGGGTTCGAGAATTCCCACAACTCATTGGCGGCTCCCATGAGAATGCCCATACTAGACTTGTAGTCAAGAAACGGACCCAACGAGACACCAGCTACACGCAAATCAGTTCGTGTTCGGATATTGTACGGGCTTCGGAGCGGGCGTGTCAACTTACCCATTGCGCAGACGCCGATTTTGGCATTGGTAATTATGCCAAGGTCGATGAGCTTCGCTAAAAGCATCACCCCAACAGGCACACCCTGGGAGTGGCATGCTACTAAAATCAAATCCGCGTTACGGATGTGCTCAATCCAGTTAAGAAGGAGCTTCCACAGGTTGTCCACTCTGTCGGCAATCTTCCCGTCACCCTCCAGTGCAACTTTCTCTATCTCGCAGTCAGGGCATCCATGTGCGTCCGTCCATCTCCTGACGGCTTCGGCACCCAAGTTTGCAAACCGCAACGAAGTACCAGTGGGTTGCCCAACCATGGGGCGTAGGTACGTGGCTGGGAAAAGTCCGTGAACTCCAATCGCAATGGCCTTGTTGATCTTAGGGGTCTCCTTCACTCTGTAAACGTGGTTCGCGGGATACTGTTGAGTCCTAAGCAGTAATGATGTGATTTGCTTGACAATAGATGGGTTGTCTTTCATCCGGTATGTGCTTCCAAACGAGGGCAGCAATAGGTTCGGTGGCGTCGTCTTGCTGGGCGTCTCTTGGCTGGTGCCGGTTTTGAGCGTGCCTGGCTTGAGGGGTGGTTCTCTCGGCATCGTCTCTGTAATCGAGGCTTTTGATGATGCCGCTGACTCTGGCCGATTGGGAGTCTCTGGTCTCGACGGTACGTCTAAATCCATCGATTGGGGACGGTTTCTCTTGGTCTTCCTTCCAAATGTCGACGGTGCAGATGCAATGCCCGACTTGGTGCTTTTGAAGGACTTTGCATCTTTCGCAGCGTTGTCGGATTGGGACTGGTCAACATTTAGACCGGCGCGCTCTGGGTGAGCCTCCGACCCCTGCCCAATGACCGCCAGCTCTCCGGACTCAGGCTGGGATTTCAGATCCTTCGTTCCCTCGGCCTTCGTACGGGTGTCTCTGGACCAAAATGCCCAAGTCGACCCGGCCGACGGCTGTTTCGAAGGTTCTGGCTTTGGCGGCGGTGCATCGTCCATGACCACGTCCCCGGGTTCCTTCGCTGGTTGCTCTGTGGTACCGACGACTTGGGTGCTGTCCGCCGCCTTCGTTGTGTCGTCGTTTGGAAGGGTTTCAGTCGCAGGAGCGCTCGAATACCAGAAACCGAACCACGAGTGGTTGATGGCGGCGGGTTCG
>JAIMZG010000939.1:0-19740 GCA_020466075.1 Colletotrichum coccodes
GAGAGGGTTGTATGGAGGATGGGATAGTGATATTTCTCTGCTGTGCTAGTATACTTGAGAGTGTTTTACAAACGTCTTGATTCAACATCATAGAGACGCTATTAACTAACGCGCTTGATCTTTATTGTTTGACATTTTATTCTAAACAAACAACTCATTATCTTCACTTCCTATTAGTTGATTAAAACAAAGGTTAGTAGTGGTTATCCCAAAAGTAACACTGCATACAATTCAAAAATAAAGGTAGGCTAAATTTTTTACAGTACATGAATATTTCCAAGCCTATTCGAACCCAGCAAGACCGCTCTAGCATGTGCTAGATCTCAATATTTATAGTGGTACAAGATACCCAATATGTAGTATCGTTGTTGATACAAACTGCACTTCAGCCGCGGTTTAACGGAGATAGCCTCGTCTACAGCCTTGACGGCGACAGCGTTGAACACGGCATTTACGGCGATGACTTCAACCTAACTACAAAGTCCTCGAGAATCTTACGACGTAAGTCAAAGCCTGAACGAAGATGGCTTCGCCCAAAAGATCCTCATGAAACGTCCGGAAAAGCTTGATGGGGGGGTCATGCATTTATATGTACTTGATCGCTGCAAGCTGAGCTTCCAAACCATTCTCATTCGGAATGCCAAATCAACGCTATTCTTCACCTGTAACGCGACAAACACTATCGGCTTAATCACATCACTCAGGATCCTGTTGCTTCACAATGAACAGTAAACCTATTCCAAGTAGTACACGTAGATTAGAGTATGTTTATGACGTTCTAGTCTAACACTAATTCGAACTCAAAGTAAGAAAACTTGAAAAACAAATCCCACGTGGTTCTATTGAGAGAACTATGAGTAACAAAAATATAAAACTCAGCTTTAGATTCAGTAGACCCCAAAAAACATTAACAGATTCCTATACCAAGCGCACTAGGATCTTAAGTCGGATGAAAAGCATCCTAGAGGTTGTATACTTGGCCTTTTCCATCGCGACTCATACCACTGATATTGCACCTTGCTGGGAAGATTGAGGAAGCGGCAGCCGCGGATGAGAGTTTCTCAAGGACAACTTTCAGGTCTTTGGAATGCTTTGCTTTCCTGTAGGCTACAATAATGAGTGCCACAACAGCGGGCCCTTGAGACCATTACCACAGAAAATGGTCACGTTGGGTAACCTCCTCGTCATCACCGTTCTATCGGCTACAGACTTTGACGTCCAAGCGGGCTTCCAATGGTCCCTCCAACTGCGTTAGAAAATGTGTAATCAGACAGGCCAACCGCGGTGTGACCTACGAAAATTTTGCAATTTTGTAACGAAAGTCATGTTTCTGCAAGTATTGATACCGGGGACCTGAAATCTATGACGCGCGCAACAGTCTCAATGCAATAGTCGATACACGGGCAATGTGCTTGCCTTTTGTGGCATCTTGCTTCCGGAATAGTTGTTTAACCTTTACTCGGCTCTGCCGCCGACCATATCCACATCTACAACTTCGACAGGTAGTATTGGATCGTTTGAAGTGGGAGTGTTAACTACTAATTCTATAGAAACTAAAACTAAGTAAAATCGAAGAGGCTTGTTGAGGAAAAACAAATCTGAAAATGCGCTTGACTGACTGCAGCAGTCATACGATCTATGTTTTTACGTCCAAAAAGCTAGATTCTGCACAAATAGAGCCTGTCTTTCTTAACGAGCTTCACTATTCTTCCACAAGTCTCTAGCCTCCAGCTGCAGCAGTCAATTTTGTCGAGTATAGATGTTGACGCTGACTGATTCATTAGTCAGTGTCCGGCCAGGCATGTTGGGTAGATGCAGCCTACCTACACGTACGCTCTCATCTGTTTTCTAGCAAAATTAGCAAGTGACGGCTTATAACTCATTCAAACTCTCCCGGCTTACACGAAATCTTTCCTTCTAACAAGCAGCCGCATGGAGTTTATTCATGCCCATCAGGCCTCGCTTTCTGCTGGATGGCGATCTCGATATCGTCTTCTTTATTGTTGTTTTCTCCTTCGCTTGCCAACCTATTTGATCTCTTGTGGATCTTCGAGATCCGACGGTAGCAGAGGCGGCATCATTAAGCCCAACGCAGTCGCGGTTCTTGGGTTACTTACGTGGATTGGAGCGCTCCCGCCCGACTCGGATTATCAACCAAGTACCACCAGTTGGCTGGCAATAAAGAACGACGGAAGGGACTTGGAAACGCCCAGAAGTGACGATGATGAAGACAAGGAGGCGATTAAAGAGTAGTCCTCATGCTTGGCAACCAGATCAGTTTGAGAATTCTCCTAAAATCATCTTACAGGTCTTTTTTATTGCTTTCAGGACCCTTTTTCGCCAAGGTACGTTATGCTACAGTCTTGATTTGCAGCCATGTACAGCACAAGAGATCCCACTCAGTTTCTACCCAGCCTCACAACCTCCCCATACCTTTAGCTGCCCTTAGACGCGCTTGAACCAAGGGGCACCAACCGACTTGGCCACATCTTGCCCGAGAAGACGATGAATCTGGATTCCGGGATGATAGTTGTTCCACCACAAGCAGCTGGTGCCGTCTTCGTTGGTGCACGTTGCGTCAGGGGCCCCATACGCTGTGGGATTATCCAATGCTGTCTCATATGGCACTGCGGTCTCGACGAGCCAGCCGCGGACGTTGGGGTGACCCTCTTTGAACTTCACAAAGTTTTCTTTCAAAATATTGTTGTACTGGACAACGGCAGCATCAAGTATAGCGTTGCTCGCAGGCCCCTTTTCGAGCATCAAAGGCGTGAGCTGCTGGGCTATTGCGACGCATTAGCAATCCCAAAAATGGAAATCACAGGGCTGGATTGACTTACGACCACAAGTAAGAAGGACAAAATTTCTAGCACCGGCGTCATATAGCCGCTGGACCTGTTCAAAATATCGAGCTGAAACCTTGGCGTAAAGAGATGACGTGTCATTCTGATCGAAGGAGTTACCGACGTCGTTGTTCGCGATCCAAACGCCCACAAGTACATCCTTCCACGCCCATGGACTCTTTTTGTTCACATACGCGTCATAGAAACTGTCGACTTGGTCCACGAAAGTGGCGATGCCCTCCTGGGAAGTCGGGATCAGTGTGTTATCCGTAGTCGCGCCGCCGACAGCGAGATTGTAAGAAAGCAATTCCGTCTGATTGAATTGTGTGATTGCGAATCCCACCCAGTTCAAGCCACCGCTTGTCGTCGAGCCAGGAAGAGAGGGGTTTCCGAGAGGATTCTCAGTAGATGGGGCAGTGCCATTGACTTTGAATCCGGTTTGAGTTGTTGAACTCCCGCTGCATTTTTGTTAGCTTGAGTTGTTACTTATCTATGAGTAGATACGTAGTTGTTGACTATTAAGACATAGGTATTGACTTACAAAGTGACAAAGTGCTTGATCTCGGGCGAAGGGCCGGACCAGCCTATGGTGGGAGACGCGGTCGCAGCCACAACAAGCCCTGCCGCCAGGAGAGAAAGAGTCCGGCTTGACATTTTTTTGAGACTATTTGTTCTTTGTATGTCGGCGAATATTAATCAAGTAGACACCTGACTCTTGCAGATTGGATGCCTTCATAGGCTTGGCGGCGAAACCCATTTATATACTCGAATCTTTTCTCTACTCCAGTCTGTTACCTCGCATTCAAATAAAGACACAAGTTCTGGTTTAACCCAGGATATCCCCTGCAAGCCATCCCAATCCTCCTTTCTGGATAGGACACCAACAGATGGTAAGACGTCACTAGCGCACCTAATGATGACTACAGTGTCAATATTTCGAATCATCCATTAAGAACATCAACTCCTTCCACTTTAGAACCTCACCTGACCCTAGAGTCTTCGGCTTCTCGGCATTAACATCCCTGGATTTCTGACAGAAGCGGGATGAGCAGTCCGTTCTGGCTGTAGAAGTAGGCAAAATCATCATCGGCCTCCAAAACTAGCCCCCGAGAATACATAGGGTAGTAATGAAATTGGAATTGGGGGGTTCTGGTTTGCGGGGTACAGATCTGCAGTCTACCCCGCGTACTCGCTCCCAAGGACGGGTTTTCCGGATTGTCGATGCAAGTGATATTCTCACTCAAAGCTAACAAATGCCGTGCTTGTGATGACTTGACCGCCGTTGTGTTCCCTCGCCACGAAGTTAACGGCGCGGTCACCGCCCGATTTTCCAGCTTCCGGTGCCGCAGTAAAACCACCCTCGGCTCTCCGGGGCAGGGACACATCTAGCGAACTCCCAACGGATACGAACAGCTCGACCCTCCAGCAATGTCTCGGCTTACCCCGCCTTCTTGAGCCGCCTCCTTCCTGCTCACAACCAGGTTGAACTGAGGCTGCTGCTTGTGAGGATTCCTTTTGAGCGCGTCGCCGACCTTGACAAACCACCCAAGTGCCCAGACACTAATTGAGGCGAGCACCTCCGAATTGTCCGCGAGGAAGACATCAACTTCATCGTAGTCGCCGCTGGTGCGCGTCTCGAAGATAATCTCTGACCCTGAAAACACCTTGATCTCCCCCTCATCGTTGTCCAACACGCCTCCGAACGGCTGCACACGCGAGATGACGCCGCCTGTAATGGGGATTGAACCATGCCAGACCGCTTCGCGGTATCTATCATAAAGACGGGCGCCTCCCTATTTAACGCGGGTTCTTCTGGCAGTGAAGTTTGAAGCTTGCTCCGATCCTTCTTGTTGGAGATCGCGGTGGAGAATTTGTCCAGTCGCGTCCCAAGCCTCGATAGAAGAAAAGCCTTCGCTGCCGAAGAAGCTGTACTTGAGCTCGAGACACTCTACAGACTTCACGACAACGTCTTCGCCCTGAAGGTGGCCGTATTTCGTGCGCACGAGAGTGACCAACTGCTTTCCTGTGGTTGCGAAAGTTCGTCTTGCGCGCAAGACCTTGGCAACATCTCTGCGTTCGAGGTTCTCGGCCAGAACACCGATAAATCCGTCTTTGGTACCGAAGACTGCGGTTCCCGGAACACCGCCTCCGCAACGACAACGATGCTCATCCGAGTTGACGGACACTCTTAGCTTCCATCCACGCTTCACTGCGTCCTCAAGAAGCCACTCGAAAAGCCACCACGCGCTGCCAATTCTAATTTCGAGAAGGCGTCCCAGCTGGGGATGGTGCCATGCGAGGTTGCACCTGCGGCCGCCGACGTGAGGAATAAGGAAGTGGTTCTCTGGAGAATGAGCGTCTGTGGCACAAAATTCGTCAAGAGTTCAAGCGCAAGGAAACAACTCTAACGGGCCATCCTCGTTCCACTAGAAGCTTCGTGCCACGTTGCCGTGCTTATCGAAAGGAATTTCCGGCGAACTGATATTAGGGTCGTCCAGAAGGACGACATTATGGTCTCCACCCGCCGCTGAGTTGCCGCACCACTCGGTCCGGGGGAAGACGACGAACTCGCCCGGAGAGTTGACTTGCTTAACGGTTTCAAGTGTCTTATTCCAGCGCTTTTTGGTGTTGAAGTCATTGGCTGTGTGTCCAACGACATCAAGGCCGGCGATTTTCTGAGCGTAAGAAAAGTTATAAGTAGTAGAATTAGTGCCGACGATGTGGTCGGAATGAACGTGAAGGCCCACAAACAAAGGATGAGAAACTGGTACAGAAGACTAAACAGAAAAGTAGTCAGTACCGTTGGCCACCACAGAGCCATTTTGGCCCACCGCCTACGCTGCATGTTGAAATTTAATTCAAAGTCCAGTTGCGCTGTTCTCAAACAAGGTTTGATACAGCTTCATTTTTTTCGAGCTCTCAAAATCAACGACACTTCTGCAGAGGACTTTGGAGTTTGACGAACGTTCTGCGTCGTCAAGCTGGGCGAGAACATGGGTACGCCAGGAATCACAGCAACAGAGCATCCGAAAGGCGATCATGGCACGGATAGCGACACTAAACCTGCGTCTTAGGTTTATATCTCGTCGCGGGATTCCAAAGATTTTGACATGTACAAGGTTGTTGCAGATGGGATCTTACTATTAGCCACTTCTGGCGCTTGGGTCCTTCTGCCTGCGTGCGTAATACTAACTTATCTTGGGATTTACGCATCTCACCAAAGTACAGAGCTCGAGAGAAGAAACATCGCCAGTGCCACCAAGGATACCTTTATGGAAGATGTGGAAATCATAAGGCTTCGTTTTGACGTCGGTCAACAACTAATGTCACCTGGAATCGTTCCTTTTGAGATTTCGTCCAACATGATTCCATACAAAGTTAGCCTCGGCAGGTGGCTTACTCTGCAGCTATTCTTTTTCGGCTTAGTTAGTGCCTTCCAGGCCTTCGGGAATAACTACGCAAACTACCTCGTTACCCGTTTTCTTCTCGGCGTTATTGAGTCTGGGTACATCCTCGGAGGTCTGTGGATGCTGTCAACATAGTACGCTCGCAAGGTGACGGCGAAGCTGGTCATGGTCTTCTTTTCGGTAATCAGCTGGGTTAAGCAGTAGTCAGTTGATTGTCAACGGCATTCTCTACATAAAGGGGGTTTTGAGATAATGGGAGCATGCATGGCAATCAAGTAGTCTAGCGGTGCGGTGCGGTGCGGTGAGCACAAACACTACAACCCACAAAAGCAATCAGAGGCTACTCATCCTGAAGCTAATCAGAGGTGTCTGATCAGAGAATTCCAGACATTCTAAGACTATCTCATAGCCTAAGAAAGCAACAAGGTGAGCCTGACTGTTGAAGTAATTGGTTGTACTGTTTCTATTGTATGTGTGTATCTCCCTTTTCTAGATCCCCCTTCTCCACTTGGTGGAAATCACGGGGTAACCCTGGTGATATCCTTGCCTTTGATTGGTTGAGTATGTGAGCTCGACAACCAGGATCTCCAGGCCGCCTCACCGCGATTTCCACGGGCCAACTTGGGCTTGTTCGCTTTCACAGAGATGTTGTTGTTAATGTTGTTGTAAGGGCACAATGGTGGAAAACGCGAAAGCCTTGCTTATGCGGGCTAAAAAGTAGCCAATTGTCACATGGGGATATTTCCAACTAACGCACGGACGAAAAAGGGTGGTTTCGACACTGCCAACGCAACGGACTGTACGCCTCGCGGGACAAGGAGTCAAGGAGAGCCTCGATCCCGTCACCATCCTTGTTCGCACGCTACGGTCCGCACATCGGGACATGACGAGGCGATCGCACAGCACCGCCTCTCCGTTGATCTTTGCAAACAAACGTGTTCCTCTCTGCCCGTCCTGTTTCCGCACAGCCTCAAGTGGATGACGGAGTTTGCGTCTTGTGATTATCAACCTGTGATGTGGGAATACTGGATTATTCGAACCGCGTAAAAAGAAAAACGTCAATAGTTCTCTTACAGACAGAAAATCTACGGTAAAACGGCATGAAGTGAAAAACAGTTGGTTTAAACGCGTTTGAAGCAGACCTCAAATCGATGATCAGCCGAAAACGAGGCGGCTTTGCTCTTCAGTGACGATGACACGACAGCACGGACCGGGATACTGCTGGCTCGTCGGATTACGTGTACGACAGTGTTTAGGCCAATACGTGTCGCTTGTGTGGACCAAAACAAACCGTGACCATGTATGCTTCGTTCTACAACGGGCATCCCTCGATCCGACCTCTCCGTCTTGTTTTCTCTCGGTGAGACCCACAGTTGACTCGCGTGAAATCAAGAAGGAGACGTGAGATTGATCGCCCTGGTTGGGCAGTAGTCCAAGAAGCGCACGGCCCTAAGGAGACCTCGCATTGTTCTAGATTTCAGATGAACCAAAGTATGTTTGGTCATACTGTGCTGAACTGCAGGAGCTGGATTATGTTCTCCAAGTCGGTCTTCATTACCGTTACAGTCTGGATTCTTCTTCGCCCCTTATCAACCAAGTATATACACATGAAAACGAAATTCTTTGCTTGGTCTTTTCGTCGACCCTCCAGAGTGGACAAAAGCTGGCTGGGCGATGTGATAGGCAGATTATGCGAGCTGGGTCCTCCTACAGCCACACAGACAGTGCTAAGATGTCTCGATCAATGCAATACACGCCGAGATGTGAGGACCTCCCCACCCCGGCAGATGGCATTTGGCAACTTCCCTGCGCAAATGAACTCAATAGCACAAACTACGTCACATCTGAAACCAACGCACACGCGGAGCTTGCGGTCCTTATGGGGATGAACATCAAGATGGAGGCTGCGCGTCTACGGATGGGGATGTAGTTTAAAGGACGAGGTTTAAAGCCCGCATGCGCGTTTGGTCCGCTTCCTGAACGTGGGCTCTCGTAGAACGCCTCCTGTCAAACCGAACCGCAATCGTCGCCGTCATCATTTACGAGTCGATATGTTATACCAAAGCATTTCACATGCCATTGCGCTTTACCGACTGGAGCAGTCTACCAGGCAATGCAAAGAGATCTACAGTGGAAAGCCTAAGCCCGAAAAGGTCACTCTCTTATGGCAACTGGTGACCATATCCCGATTCAACAAATACAACCCCCTCTTCACCACTTTCGCGGGAGGTAAGCCGTCAAGCCCTACAGGCAAGTGATGGACAAGGACTTACTGAGTGCGCAACAGTCTGGTCCGTTCTATTAGCTGGAGCTTCCGAGCTTGTCGACCCGAATACAACAATTCATCCCGCCTTCATCTTCCGACAAGCAGTACTATGTTTCCTCGCCGCGTACCTTTTTTGCGGTGCCGGAATGGTTTGGAACGACTGGGTTGATCGTGATATCGATGCGAAGGTCACGCGGACAAAGGACCGGCCACTAGCTGCAGGTACCGTTACCACTGTGGACGCCTTGTTGTGGATGGTCCTCCAGCTACTCATGTCTTTGGCTGTTGTGCACAATATGCTTGATGGAAAGGATGTGTATGCCGGCCCGATCCCATCTGGCGTCTCGTCAGCCGAGGACATTATGGCGCTAACTACCGTCGACAGGTTCCGACACATGTTCCCGATCGTTGTCGCTTCGATCCTCTACCCGTACGGAAAGCGACCTATGGCACTGAAGCTTAGAATCTACCCACAGTACATTCTGGGCTTCACGATCGCATGGCCCGCTGTACTTGGACGATCCGCAATCCATGGGCAATACGAATCCATCGGCGACAGTATCGGTTACTGCCTGCCGCTTTGCTGTATGGTTTTCTTCTGGATCATTTACCTGAACACAGCATACAGCTATCAGGACGTGGTTGACGATCAAAAAATCAACGTCAACTCGTTTTACACGGTTGCGGGACGGCACTTTCACAGATTCCTTGTCATACTCATCAGTCCGGTTCTGATGTGCATGCCTCTCTATCTCCTCCGATTCGGTTCTCTGTGGCTCTGGTTCAGCTGGATGGGGGTGTGGTCGGCGTCTTTTGTGGTGCAGCTTGCACGTTTCGATCCTGAGCGACCGGCGAGTGGGGGAGGTGTACACAAGAGCAACTTCGTCCTGGGCGTATGGACAATTGCGGCCTGCGCTGTACAGGTGCTTCTGAGCGAAAAGAGGGCCATGGGAGCTTGAGAACGATACCATCGATGAAGAGGGCAAGGGACAAAGCGAGACCTGCTAAAGAATTTGTAACAGTCAGGGATATTCTAGTGAGAGATTAGGCCATACGACATCGCACTTCAAAGCTACGTCTGCCCCTTGACAAGATTGTCTGTTCCTGTGAAAGACATGATGAAAAGACTGGCATGGCCAAATTAGCCGCTGAAGATGACTCTTAAATCATTTTAAAAAAACGACTTCACGTTCAAAAACTCAGCGTTGGGATTCATGCGAGCCGATTAGAGGGCAAACAATAGGTGACCAACAATGTCAAAAACCAGCTGGAAACTTGGATTCGATCTTTATAAAGAATCACATAATGCCTTCCGTTCACCAGCTCAAAATTCGTACCCGTAGCCCCCTCCGGCAAAGCCAGAGAGTCCAAATAAGTCAGTTAGCCATCCCAAGAACCCCATCACCCAACCAAAGAACCCCAAAGTCAGAAGGTCAGGTGTTCCAAACATGCGTTCTTTGAATTTCAGGCCGGGAACCTTTTGCTCTAGGGTCTTTGGATCGTCCAAATAGTAGGATAGTCGTGTTCCCATTAACTTGAAGGTCGCATTGAACCAGTAGTTGACGGCGTAGTATACGAATGACCCAACGACGTCGAAGCGGATCTCACCGTGGACCCCCTGTTGGCGAAAGTGGTTGACTATCCGCCGTAACAAGCCGTGAAATTCTTCACTGGTGAGGTACATCGTGAGGCCCTCGAACAAAATCAACACTGGGCGGTCTGTAGGGATCTTATAGTCGCTAAGCCATGCGTCATTGTGTATGTTCGGATCGATCAGTCGGTATTCGCCCTTGCCCGGCTCTGGCGCCTTCATGAGTTTCCGCCGCAGCTCGACCGCTTCCTTCCTGTCCGCGTCGATCCATAACCGTCCCTCTCCCTGCCACCTCACGCGAAGACTTCGCGAGTCCACGCCGCACGCCAGATGCAGCACCGTGGCAGGACCCGGGTGTCTTCTCAGAAACCTCTCGGTGCAGATGTCCAACATGCGAGCACGCATGGAAATTAAGCCTTTAACAGTAGTCTGCGAGCTGCCTGATGTGGTACGTTTGAAGTCATATCCTTGGTCCTTGATTTGAGAGACGAGTTCGAGGGCGAACTGGTCATTCAGAATTGGACGAGGCGACTCTGCGTCTTCGGCGCGGGCGAAAAGTGTGATGAGAAGCGTCTCTTCGGCTCCAGTCAACGCCACTTTGCCCTTGGCGAAGCCTGTAGATGAATCTGATGGCGGCATCGTGGCACTGCTGCTTGGCGATTCACGGAATATAGCGGAGATGGAGTAGTGGGTGAGGAGGTTACGTTACTCTAAAAGTTAGAAATCTGCCTCGCTTTAATCTTATCCACTGATATTGCCTCGGCACATGAGCTAAACGCTTGGATAGGTGTCGGGTAATGCCGTTTCGTAGCTTGCGCATTCGGGTAGGTTTCCTTGGTCACGAAACATACTTTATGCGACTCGCTTCAACTGATCTTTCTGTCTTTCTTACCAAACATCGTATGCCCTAGATTGATGAGATGCATGATCAAATGAGACATGCTCTAATACGACCAAGTTCATAGTCTCGGGTTCGTCAATGTAACACACTCTTGCATATCGGCTCAGTATCTTTGCAAGCTACGGGGACCTAATGATGCAAACGGGGCTTCGTGGAAGTGCCGGGACAGGTACATTCATTATGGGCCCAGGGGCAAAGTTCGAGACTCTAATGGACGACCTCATTGCCTTAGAGAGGCGGTTTAGGGTCTCTGCACAAGTCGATAAAAATGTGTCCAAAGTAGCCCTGCTTGCTTTTTAGTCACCAGGCTACGACATGCCAATTTGTCGGAGCACAACATGGCGCACAGAAAGACCCTGGGTGCCAATGGGTCTTTCATTGTATTCATTGTTGTAGTCATGGGAATGAGAACGTACACCAGACTCTCCATCACCAAGGCTCTTGGCGTAGACGACGCTACATGTGCTTGACGCTTCGAGTGCAAAGGTCGAATTTCTGAGGCTCTCTCCTCCAGTAACGATGGCCGCTGGGGCCGTAAGGGCCACCGTTTTTCTCCAAGTAGAAACCTTTTTACTAATGGACATAGCTTGTGACCATTAGCTTTCCCATCGCCACAATGATATCAATCTCTTACGGAATAGAAAAGTCGAGTATGTACAAGACCTGGCTTGATGTAATTGAATTTTGTTGTCTGGAATAAGAAGGGCGGCCATCCCAGTGGAAAAGTGGGTGCCGATGCTGATGGTACGTCGTGTTTGTTTCCGACTCAAGATCTGAATGTGTTCCAGGAAGTTGATTCCTGATCGCTAACAGGAGGGTTCGGCGTGATGCCGTTCTATGTTTCGCGCCTTTTTTACGCCATTGCCATGGAGCTCGTCAAGATCGGTCTTCTTCTGTTCTATCTGCGGTTCGACAACTGGCCGATGATGCGATGGGTGGTATACGAAATGACGGTTTCCGTCGTCGGCATGGCGGTCGCCCATTTTGCCTTCTCAGTCATCGAGTGCAGTCCCTCGAAGCTGTTCTGGACTTCGAAAGGCGACCGTGAGCTGTGCGAGGCGGCATGCATGAGTTTTGCCATGCAGCAGGCCTTCCGGGACGCCGTCGGGGTCATCCTCATCGTTACGGACATATGTCATTTGGGCTTGCCCGATCCCCATGATCTGGGCCTACAACTGCCTAGAGTAGGCGACGCACAAATCTTGACGTTGGTCGTGCCGCATCGACATTCAAGGCCGACAACAGAGTTAATGGCGTCAGGAATTGGCAGTCTCTGCAGTGTTTGCATTTGGATTCGTCTCCGTCGCCGGTCAGTTCTCCCTGATGGTTGAAAATTACTGTACTGCTCAAAGTTCATAGCTGGCTGCATGCGGTTTTCCTACACCCCTCGCCTTGCCAACGAGCTCAAATTACACCGTCAACTTGCTGATTCGTTCATCTGATACGCACTGGAGCTGTATATTGCCATCTTCTGCGGTTACTCATTGGCCCTGAAGGTTCTACAGGTTATTACTGTCACTAAAAAATCCTCTGATAGCCATCAATCATTATATGAATCAGCATAGCAACAACTGAGGGACTTTTCCTTTCCGGCAAGCTGAGTGTCCCGTTGTTGGCTGCACTAGCGTCAACTCTACCGTCGAGGCAACGAACTCATTGGGTCGCTCCAGTCACATCTGCGTTGGCGGAGTTGCATTCACTGGTCACTGATCACTGATCATGGATTATTAATCACGGATTTAGATGATTTTCTCGTTAGTTTCGGAGAATAGAGCGCGGGTAAAGAGCGGTCAGCTCCATGAGACAGGAAGCCCGAGATCGTTGACAAGGATAGCAAAAGTACTGGCGTTCAGGTCGCCCTTTGGCTCTCGACACTGTATCCAAAGCAGACTCTCAGTCGTGAGGAACAAACCAGCATCTCAAACAACGACTTGTAACCACAACAAACCAAACGTATCAATATGTATAGGTACGCCGATGCCCACCAGAACCCGCAAGGTCCAGGGGACGCCCGTCCCACGGCTCTACAGATCGTCCAAGATGAAGGCCTCGTTAGGCCACTCAGCGGCAAAAACATCCTTGTCACCGGAGCAAATCAGGTAATTGGACTAGAGACCGCTCGCGCTCTCTACACGACGGGCGCCACCATCTTCCTGGGCGTCCGGAGCCTCGAAATGGGTGAACAGGCCATCGCCGACATTACCGCCTCCGAAAACCCAGACGGAAAAGGCAGCCTGCATGCTGTGGAGATGCCGCTCGACAACCTCGACTCCGTGCGTAAGGGGGCAGTCGAATTTCTGGCCAAGAGCGGAGGCAAAGTCAACATCCTCATCCTCAACGCGGGCAAAATGGCCGGCACCAAGACCAAGACCAGCGATGGTTTCGAGTCGCAGTTCGGGGCCAACCACGTCGGCCACTTCCTCCTCTTCCAGCTCCTCAAGCCCGCCCTCTTGTCTTCCGCCGCTGCGGACTTCAACTCCCGCGCGTGGTCGTCTCGTCAATGGCCCATCGCGCCAGCGAGATCCGGTTCCACGACTTCGATTTTGACGAGGAGGGCTCCTTCGAACCCCTTGCGGCGTACGGCCAGTCCAAGACGGCCGGCATCTACCTCGCCAACGAGATTGAGAAGCGATACGGCGCGCGCGGGCTGCACGCTCTCTCCCTGCACCCCGGGGTCATTCCCACAAGCGCCGACAAGCACGCGCCCGAAATGGACGGTCTGAGGGCCAAGCTGGGGGAGGAGGACTACAACAGCCTCGTGAGCGGGCTGAAGAGCCCGTCGCAGGGTGCTGCTACTACGGTATACGCGGCGTTGAGCAGGGAGTGGGAGGGCAAGGGAGGCAAGTACCTCAGCGATTGTGTCGAGGCGGGCCCGGCGCCGGCGGGGTTTAACCCGGCGTCGGTGGATCCGGGGTACGCTCCGTGGGCTTACGACGAGGTGAAGGCGGCTCGGTTGTGGAAGGAGTCGTGCAACATGGTCGGAGTGGAAGATGATGCTTAACCCTCTTGGCGTTGCTAATATCAGCAGTATGCACCTACCGGCCCAAAGCCGGGTGGGCTGACATGCATATGTGCGGAAGCTGGTCACCATACCGAGTTCGGTGCTCGGTCAAGATCGCATCTCACCTCCGAGCGTATTACGCGACATCAGCAACGTCTAGCGCTTACATAAGATCAAGGAACAGAATACCGCTGAATGATTGAGCACGAAAGGTTCATCAACCATGTTGCGAGTGAGATAGGTATAAAGGTCGGCACCCTGGAGACCGAAGTGTGCGTTCTTGAGGCCTCGCCCGGGTTTTGCAAAGATTCCACTCAATTTTATAACACTATATCTGGCAACATGGACTCCCTGCCCGCTGACTTTTACGTCAAGGCGATACAGTTCACGAAACGAGTCCACAGAGAAGAGTATCCGGCGATTGACCCCACAAACCCCCAACTCTCCCTCGCGGGCAAGGTCGTCATAATCACTGGCGCAAGCCGGGGGATCGGCGGAAAGGTGAGAACCTCACACGGCCTGGGCGTGAGCGGTCGCTAACAGACCATACAAGGGGCTTGTGCCCGCCTTTGCGAAAGCCGGGGCCAAGGCCCTGGTGCTCGTAGCCCGAGATGAGGCGAAGCTGAACGCCGTCGCGGAAGAGACCAAGGCTCTGAATGCAAACGTCGAGACGCTCGTCTACCCCGTCGACATGGCAGACGAAGCGGGCATCAAAGCGCTCTTCGACAGAGTGAACGCGACGTACGGCCACGCCGACGTGTTGGTCAACAACGCCGCCGTGCAGTCAGCCCTCGATACTATCACCGCCAGCGACCCCAAGGTCTGGATGGACGACTTGGTGAGCCTGCTTTCACACACCGTTCATCTCGACAAAGGAGGGACGAGTGACGTCGCGACAGTATACTGACCCCCCGAGAAATAGACCACCAACATCGGCGGCGCCTTCTTTCCAACCTTTTACTTCCTCAAGTCCCTCCCCCCTAGCGCCCACGGCACCATAGTCAACCTCACCACCATCGCGCACTGGGTCGTGCCGGGGATGAGCTCCTACGTACTCGCCAAGCTCGCGAGCCTGCAGCTTGCCGCCTACGTCGCCGCCGAGAGCGGGCTGCAGGGGGGGAACGTCACGGCGGTCGGGCTGCACCCGGGCCTGGTCCACACGGACATGACGACCGACTACTTCAGGCCGTTCGCGCAGGACACGCCGGAGCTGGTCGGCGGCACGGCGGTGTGGTTGTGTTCGGAGAGGGCGAGGTTCCTGAACGGGCGGTACGTGGCCGTGAACTGGGACGTGGAGGATCTGTACGAGAGACGTAAAGAGATTGCGGAGAGCGGGCTGCTGAAGATTGAAATGGCGGGCAAGTTTGGCGCCGAGCAGTTCCGAGCGGGGCGAGGAGCCTTGTAATACTTTCGAGACTCCCGGTTGTCGAATCACGCGGACGCGGGATGCGACGCGAGGTGCAATCTTGCAAAAAGGAAACATGTAATTAGTCTAGATCTGTATCCAGCTCTATGTCTATGTCATGAGATCTATCCAAACCCCCTCCCATTCATGCGCCAAGCAATGCTCCAGGGTATACACCGACAATGATGGTACAAACGAAACTTTTTCAACCCGAAACCGGCCTCCTCTTCATCTTACATTAACCCTCCTCCGGCAGGCTCTAAGCCTCGGACCTGGGGGGCCACTTGACCCTCTTCTCGGCGCGCACGTAGAGGTTGTTGGGCCGGATGAGCTGGAACATGGGGTCGTAGTCGACGGGGCCGTCCTGCGCCATGGTGAACTTGTAGCGGTAGATGAGCTTGGGCAAGAAGACCTTGACCTCCTGCAGGGCGAAGTTGAAGCCGATGCACATGCGGGGGCCCGTCGCGAAGGGGACGTAGGAGGCGTTGGGGCGGTTCTTGACCTTGTCCGTGTCCCAGCGGTCCGGGTCGAAGCGGGCGGGGTTGTCCCACACGAGGGTGTTGTTGTGGATGTGGTGGATGGCGGGGATGCAGATGGAGTCCTTGGGCAGCTTGTAGCCGCCGGGGAGGATCATGTCGACCTTGGAGGTGCGGGCGGGCTGGTAGGAGGGGTTGTGGCGGCGCTGGGTCTCCTTGATGTACTTGTCGAGGAAGGTGAGCTTCTGGGTGAGGTCGGCGGTGATCTGGGTGTTCTCGTCGAAGCCGTTGTCGATGAGCTCCTGGAGCAGGCGCTCCTGCATGCCCGGGTAGGCGACGAGGCCGTAGAGGAGCCAGGAGAGGAGGGAGGAGGTGGTGGTGAAGCCGGCGCCGGTGGCGACGACGAGGGGCTCCATGATGCGCTCGCGGGGCAGCTTGTTGCCGCGGCTGTCGCTGGCGCGGAGGACGTAGTCGACCATGTTGTCGGCCTGGAGGGCGGCCTCCTGCAGGTCGAGGTCCTCGATGCCCTTGGAGGCGTTGTTGATGGACTCGTTCATCATCTCGATGATGCGGCCGCGGGCGTCGCGCAGGCGCTTGGGGTCGCCGAAGGGCAGGGAGGCGTACCAGCTGCCCATGGAGGTGATCTTCTTGTTGAGCTCGAGGGACTGGGCGATGCGGATGACCATCTCGTGGGGCGGGGCGTCGACGGCGGTGAAGTGCTTGAAGTCGAGGCCGAGGACGAGCTTGCCGACGGCCTGGGAGCCGAGCTTGAGCATGTAGGGGTAGACGTTCCAGGCCTCGTCCTTGTCGTCGAGCTCGTCAAAGACCTTGAAGGCGTCCTCGACGGTGGCCTGCATGGTCGGGGCGTAGTGGCGGACGGCCTTGGGGCCGAAGGCGGGCGGGAGGAACTTGTGGACCTCCTTCCACTCGGGGGTGTCGGTGTCGCCGAGGAAGACGCCGGACTCCTTGTTCTTGATGGGGTAGAGGGGGTGGCCGGGGATGATGTTCTTGGTGAAGAAGTCGCTCTCGGAGAAGAAGATGTTGGCGAGGGCCGGGTCGTTGGTGTGGTAGATGACGGAGCCCATGTTGTTGGTCTTGAAGAGGGGGCCGTACTTCTCGAAGAGGCGCTGGTGGTTGCCGAGGTGGTCCGGGTAGACCTCAAAGTAGTTGCCGATGAAGGGCAGGCCCTGGGGGCCGGGGACCTCGCGAACGGCGTGGCCGTCGATGGTGATGGCGACGGGGCCCTCGGCAGCGAGGACGTCGGCGACCGTTGTCAGAGCATCATCTCCGGAGACGAAGCCGACGCCTGGGGCTCGTTAGCTGCTGTCCGAGTACGGCGGCGCGGCGAGAGACAACTTACCCTTGTGGTCGACGACGGCAAAGTGAGAGGCAGCAAGGTGCTGGAGGCCCTCCTCGTCCGTCGAGGCGGGGATCTCGAACTCTGTCGTGACTGAAGGGTCTTCGCCCAACAGGTAGAAGCGTTGTGACGACATGACGTCCGATACGATGTGGTGGGTGCGTGTACGTGTAACGCGCGAGGAAAGTTGAACGAGTCTGGATGTCTTGAAGCGACTTTATTGAAGATGATGTACGGGTGTAGTAGATAGTGACAAGGCAGATCTTCCAAGCCAAAAGCCGTCCCTGCTGAGGGGGATGCAACCGGATCACGATATATAAGTAGGGGAAAAAATCAGGTCGCAATCAGAAAAGGTACGTACCCATGCCACAACCGCGATAGGCACCGTGTAGAGGTAGGCTAATCCAATCCCTAGCTGGGCACTGGGCGGTGGTGAAGTGACTCGGTGGAAACATACCGACGCAACTGAGGTGTTTTGCGAAAAAGTGGCCTGCCGAGGTTCATCTCAAGGACCCCTTCGACAGGGGGCACTATGACTTCATGGGCGCTCAAGTCCGAAAAGAGCGGGACTTGATGGGACGGGATGGGACGGGATGGCAACGGGAGGTGAAGCATTTCGATGGTGCAACCGGCTCCGTCCAACACCGCGGGAGGGAGAGCGGAGGAGAGCCGCGGTCTGGTTTGATCTGGCATCACATCCAAGAGGGAAGGGGAAACAAAACCGGAGATTTGAAGCCATGTTTGATGCACGTTGATAGGGCTAAACATGGATGATCTGCGCTAAGACGCTCGAGGTGCCGAGGCGAAAGCAAGGGGGGCGGCCAGTTTATGTGCTTTGATAAGCTCCTTTTTCTGGAAGATTGGTGTGGACCTGTCGTCTTTTTCGAATAATGTGTCGAGGCCAACATGATGAATGAGGGCGAGACCGAGAGGCGCAAGAAAATTTGCAGGGCAGGGGGCGGATCGAAGTGGGTCCCAAGCGGCCCAGGTACGTACCGGACGCGCCTCCGGTGCCCTCGCCGTCCAAGTCCCGAATTCCGTCGCCTCGGCACGTTAAGCCACTCACGTAGCTGTGGGTCTTTAGTACCGATATCATTGGCCCTTTGCTGCTCTGTCAGATGCGCTGTCTGTGAACCGTCTGATGCATCCAATCACCACCGCCTGTCATCTACCGGAGTGGGTCCGTTTGCGCCTGTTACTGAAGAACTCGCAACGTGAAATGAGAGATCAGGGGGGGTTGAATCCGGCGTTTTCTGCCGCTGGCTGCAACAGAGCCTCCATCTCTTGGCCGTCCGGCAGTGGTTTTTCGTCTTCATCATTTACCGTCCTATTTCGGCATTGCGTGTCTTTAAACTTTTTTTGCTAAGCGTCATCAGCCCTGTTATTGCGAAAGCCAAGTAAATCTGCTCTTGCGAGACGTAGGAATGGAGACAAGAGACACCTCGCTGAGTGTTTGGCGGCAACATCGACGACTCGCGCGGTGTCGAAAAACAAGGCATTGAAGGCAATCATTCGCTCATCACATCGGGGCCGCCGAGGCGCATCGCCGTGTGGGACGGCCCGGCATCCAATCCCGTCGCTCTGCTTTGTCAGGTACAAAGGTGCACCGGCCGGCCGAATCGCCATCGGAGGGGTCTTCCACCTTGCGTTCCTAGGCTCAGTGCCCAAGCTCCACGACTTTATCGGTGCTCGCTCGCTTCCCACGTCCTGGGCAGACGAGGATCCGCATGGTGCGAGAGCGAATAATGTCCACACTTATATCGAACCTCGGCATTTTCCCCTTTCGGACATTACCCTTCTTTCCCAGTCATCCAGTGTACCTGCCCACGGCGACCGATTGTTCTGGTTTTTCTTGCAATTGTGGATATCCCTAGCTTTTCCATCGGTGTGTCCTGCGTGTCGCCATCTTTCGATAAATATTAATGCTGCAATTCCTCATCCCGAAGCCCGTCCCTCTTGCGAAAAAGGGGTCTCTTCTACTGTGATCTTATCAACATATCGACTGACGTGATATTCCCTTTTCTTAGATAAGATAATTCTTCCTTTATATCGGCGCAAACACGCCTGATCAGCATCACAGCATACCTCCCCCCTTTATTCTTTTCTGGAGTCCACATCCCAGATACACACCCAACAACACACATTTGCATCACACACAATGGCGACAACAGATGGCCCAGAGTTCACGGCCAAGGAAGTCGGCGCTCACAGAGAAGCCAACGACTGCTGGATGGTCATCCACGGGCAAGGTAATTCCCCAAATCGTCTACCGCTTGGAAGCGCCAGCTGACGCCGCTAGTCTACGATGTCTCAAAGTATATTCACGACCACCCCGGTGGCGCAGACGTCCTCGTCGAAGCCGCCGGCGTCGACGCGACAGAAGCTTTCGACAACGCGGGCCACTCCGAGGACGCCTACGAGATCATGGCAGACTTCCGCGTCGGCAAGCTCAAGGGCGTGAACAAGCGCTCCGCACCCAAGGCCGTCCGCCTG
>JAIMZG010000940.1:0-28486 GCA_020466075.1 Colletotrichum coccodes
AATCATCCATCAGACGGTCCACGTCACTCAAACAGTAAGCCACTGCGCCACGACTGTAGCAGCTCCCGGCCTTGGGTCACGAGCCTCCCCTCCCCCCGCTGCCCACCCGCCGCCGCCACCGCCGGCTCATGAGGCGCCTCCCCCGTCTCACCAAACAATGGCACCGGTGAACCCTCACGAACCCGCTCAGCCGTCACACACTCCCCCGCCAGCTGAGCATTCCCCTCCGGCCACACCCCCAGCACACGAAGCACCGGTTTCGGCAGCGCCTCCGGCTCACCCAGCGCCGCCGGCCGCCGCTGTGCCTGTACACATGATGCCTCCGGTGGAGGCACCGGCAGCACCCCCTGCTCACGAAAAACCGGCGGAAGCAGCTCCGCCTGCCCACTCAACCCCCCCTGCCCATCAGGCACCGCCAGCGGAGGCTATGCCTGTACACATGCCTCCCGCAGGATCTGCACCCGTACAACCGCCCATTGAGGCACCAGCCGCACCAGCAGAGCCGCCCGCACCACCCGCACATCCCATGAGGATGAGGTTCATGCGGCGGAGTTAATCTATAGATCCGGACCAGATGATAGAATCAGGGGGGTTGGGTATTAACCCTAGACAACAGGGTGGAGAAATATGTGCTCGTATAACTTTCTTACATGTAATCTAAATACTAGACGGTAGCTATGACGCTGGACGAAGTTTGATACCCTGTCAGCCGGCCTTGAATGGACCATTAATGCCTCTTATGACTATGAACCGGCGTGCTGCTTTTGCGTGCCGAAGGGCGACTGGAAGTTCCTTCAAAACTTATTGCCTTGGACGTCCATTGTCAATTACATTTTCTTCTTTCATTTTGCCTCAATGTGGCGAGGAAATATAAAGGAAGCATGGGTCGGTCGACTTGAGAATGCGTTCGCTCGCTCGCCCGCCAAATAGCTGACTTACGTCGTGGACGATCGGCATCTGCACCATGGCTTCGTTTAGCTACAGGTACTACCTAGCCATCGAAAACTAAGCCACGACTCAATCAACGGGTTCGCCCTCTCAAAAAGGCCCTCTGGCGGTGCACTACTTAGTAACCTGAGGAAAACCGATGTGGTTTTGAGATTGTTTCGAGCCTACTTGAGGTAGTGTTCAAGAGTTCTTGGGCACGGCGTCCGCGGGCGCAAAGCACACGACTCGAGATACTTTCAAATCACCAGTTACGGTTAGTTTCCTCCACGTAAACCTTGAAGAACGACAATGGCTTCATCAGCTAATTACGACTCAACACAATTTCGGACCGAGTTTACCGGGCCGAGTCTTCGGTGCCAGCTTCACCATAACCTCACGATGGTTTCGCCATCCGGCACCCCACAGAGATCTACATTTTTCCATGCTACCATCGAAAACTCCCCGTACGGGAAGGCGACGATAGCAGCAGATGATAGGGTAATATGAGTCCCAATAATAAGCGGGATAATGAGCGAGTACGTTTCTTTTCGTCTCGAGTCGTGGCTTTCATTAAGTGTAATTGTACAATGTACAGCTATGTAGGGGTAATGCTAAGAATACTTCGTATCATACTCCTTCGTCGTACATGCCTACCGCTTAAAGCAAGTAAGCCGCCAGCATCGACAAACCCGCAATCGACATCAGCATGCTCGGGGCTGAGGTAGAAGCGCCAGAGCCCGGCACAGTCGTAGGAGTGGCCGTGGGCGCAGATTCGTTTGCAGTCTGCTTCGACGCGTTGAACTGTGCGGTAATGAACTCGACAGCGTCGTCGGTGTAGTTGCTAAAGTACGAGCCGTGTACGTTGGTGTTGTTGCCGATATCGCAGTAGATGTCGCCGGTGTCGCAGTAGGACTCGATCTTGGAAGCGTAGGCCTCGCAGGCCGTGATGTTCTCGCGAGGGAAGAGCTAGAGGGGCGGGATCGAGTCAGTGACGGTTCGTACACGCGGACGCCCTGATTCAGGCATCCTGCGGGATTCTGCCGAGTCGGCATGACTTACGCCGCTGCGAACGCTAGTGCCCTTGTTCCAGGGCGCGGTGGCGTTGTGTGTCGGGTCTCCGAAGAGGATGACGGCGATGACTGCGGGTTTGGTTAGCTAGTCTGTTACGGTCCGAGACAAACACGGGCAACTTACCACTTTGGTCCACGACAGATGCTGACACAGGGGTCGTGTCGCTGAAGTCCAGATCTAACGCGTCGCTCTCGTCGTCCTCGGTGCTGCCGCACAAGACGTCGCCTGCAACGTGCGCGCCCTGAATTCGTGCGTGTTAGCGGGAAAAACAAGGTGAATTCGAAACCGTCGCAAATCTTGATCCAATTGCCACCCTCCACCGCCATCGACTCGTCCCGACTTCCCGAGTGCCCCGGAAGGCGGCCTGTCGTACGGGAAGGCGTATGCATGCCAGAACCTTGGTGTATGGCGGGTGGTGAGCTTACCTGAGAGTAACCCAGCAACGCGACCTTCGAGTTCGGGCATCGCGAGTTGTACCGTGTCAACGCAGTCTTCATGGCCTCGCTACCGACGGCGACGGAGCTTGAGTAGTTGTCGAACGTCGCGGGGTAGTCGAGCGACTCGATCTGAGAGCCCGGGACGGCCGCGACGACGCCGTTGGCGACGCTGCCGATCCGACCGGGTCCGGGGGCCTCGTTGCTGCCGCGGGCCACGATGAGGTGGACGCCGGTGGCGCAGGTGCTCGTCGAGTTCTGCGCCGTGGCGCCGGCGGCGAAGAAGCCGGCGACGGCAGCGGCGGTGGTGGTCTTGGTCCTCATTTTCGGATTGGGGAACGGGATGCGTCTTCCACTAAGTGACTGCCGTCGGCGTATCAAGGATCGGATTACGGAGGAGACGGGAAACCAAAAGGCGGGTGAGACGACTAGAAGCAAACTGAAGCGTCGGGGAGGGCGAGGTATTTATCTATGAGGCGATGGAATCAATGGTGCATGACGTCGCAGACACACCGAACCTGTTTGACCAAGCGACTAAGAACAACAACAAGCCTCCCTTCGGGACGACCGCAACGGTGAAAGCTCTCGAAGTGTCCCACCACGCCAGAACGAATCCCAATTGCCGCCGTTTCTTAGTTTGCAAAAGACCCCGGAACAACACCGATGAGTCGGGGGAAGCTAATGCATGGGAGGCGTTCGGATCGTCAGGGGCCATCCCAGGCCTCGATGGCGAATCAGAAGAAGCTCCGCTCTCAGCAAACACATTGATGTTCCTTGTCTATTTCACACGAGAGCCCCAGACGGTCGTTCATTAACAGACAGGGTCATTGGTCCGAGGCGAGCTGCCACGCGGGGTTAGTTCCTCGCCGTTCCGCGAGAAGGTGACCGTAAATGGGGGGAGAGCTAAGGATTCGAGAGGGGGGTTCGCAGCATGGAACCCAATGAGCCTCGGCATTGGATCCCAATGAAGCATCGTGCTTCGAACCCCAGGTCTTTAGGCCCTTTTGACGCGTACTCGTTCAGTTTTCAAGCTCCACTATTGGACATTTGGGCCCGCTCAGCTCCGGTTTACCCAAACGAGGTTGGGGTGATGTTGGAGATTTGCGGACTTTGAATGCGGGGGAGGAGAATAAGTATACACCGCGGGAAGTTTTGCCCGTATTGTCAATTCCCCAGTTCGTTGGAACAAAACGGTTGAGTTGTGGATGGGTTGAGGTTGTTACAGTCGAACTGCGAAATTGACGGCATGCGCCAAACCACCTAAAGCGTTTAACCCAACCCTGGTGCCACGGCTGGCCAGAACCCCAGAAGATGGGGCTGCTCTAAAGTTGACTAATCATTTCTCGGTAGCCCCATTCGGAACACCATTTGACCATCTTTGGGGAACCCCTCTTAGTCTCTCTTCGTGCTCCGCTGACACCCAGAGTCCTCTCCAAGCCTTTTCTAGTGAGTGGGTTACTGGTATGTTGCAGATTCCCGAGATGCTCCTGCATAAAAAGCCCTCAAGCATAGCGCGGGAGTTCCCGCCCGACGCGGAAAATGCCCAGCTGAGCATCCGAAACAGCGTTATATTCATAACGAAAGTGCGTCGGCCAGATGTGGTCAGACTAGCGAGAGGAGGCCGGGCCGCCGGCTCAGATTCAGAATATGTCGTGCACCTAGACATTTTGCGTGTCATAAGACGGGAGATTTACGGACAGGGCCTGAATTCGCTTCAGCTGTATCTTGAGATCGCTTGCCATGATGATGGCGCACGTGAAATAGCAAAAGTTGCCCTGAGCTCAACCAAGGAGACCGAGCTATTCGTTGAGGCGGACGGTTTATTGCAAACTAGGCGACATTCCTGAGAACGTTACACAATGATACCAGACCACTCGTCAGACGAGACTTTTATCCAAGCCCTGAGGGGTGTGTACTTCCCAATCAAACTTGCTGTTGGCAAACCTGAACATTTTGGATACCTCATACCACAGAAATAGGTGAGGGGTGAAAAGCTGCAGTTCCAGGGGCGGCAGATGAGCAGCTGTCATTGCCTTTCGGCAACAAGGTCGATGTGGTGGTGAGGTCCGGAAACACACTTAAGCCACGTTGAGCTGCGACCTGCAGTCCTGAGAGATTATTAGATTTATGAAATATACTATTAGCGACCGAGATGGGCGCTGCAATAGGGCTTCAATCCACCTGTACCGTCTTCTGCGACAGCTTGACACCGAGCCCGAGGAAGCCGGTGCGGCTACCGTGCTTACTGTATGTCATAGATCGAAACATGGCAAGTTGTGGGAACCCATTCACTCTGCCTTCACATACAACGCTCATGATCGGCTCTACTGATGTTGTACAAGCTAGCCAGCTGATGTATACTCCATTCTTTTTAGTAGATGCAGGCTGGTGAATGCAAAGAGCAAAGCGCCTTCGATATGTTATCGATATGATCTCTTCTATGCACCTCAGTTATAGATTTGATGACGAAACTTGTCAAACTGTATAATAAATCGACGAAGAAAGTGTGACCTCCTCTCGGTCTTATAACTCAGCCTAGCTAGTGTCTTTCTGGGCCTCTCCTTCACCTAGTTCTTCCAGACTCTCATCATTGTCGCTTGCCTCTGTGATCCAGCTGCTCGATTCATTCGCAGAGTCATCATCGTCGCTTCCATCTCCCTCATCCGCTTCTATAACTCGACTGAAATTGCACCAACCGAGGCGACAGCAGCGTGCTGTGTACGACCACGGAGACGTTTGCATGTCTTCCTCCAATAGTTCAATATTCTCCTCCACTGACTCAATCGCAGCTTCCCACATCTCTGACCGAACTTGCAGATCCACTGTTCGATAAGTTTCCAACAGTTGCGCTCGACCTTTATCTTCCTTAAGTTTGATCAACGGAGCCAGCAGCGCCCGACCCCGACTTGCGTCCTGATCGTGTAAGGCCTCCAAGACCTTCCTCAGAATCTCAATTTCATCTTTGTGGGCTCGGTTTCGAATGTCCACATAAAACTCAACGAATGCCTCGACAACGGCGTCAGTTGGCCTTCTCCTGAAACTCATTTCCCAGTCCTCTAAATGCAAGCAGTCTATGAAACAATCCCAAGGTGTTTCACGCAGGTAGTCCGTCCGATGCACATCAAGACCCAAGATCTGAAGAGATATAAGACTGCGAAGCATTGACAAAGTGGAATAGTGTGCCACTTCATTTAGAATATCATCCTCAAACAGTTCCGGATAACCTAGACGACGCTGGGTACTTACGAAGCACTCTAAAGCTATCACGGCATCATTAGCAATAATGGTGTCCATTAATGGTTGCTTCCATGAGGGATCGTTGAGTTTTGCCCCTTTGCTAAGAAGTATTTCCAGTTTCTGTTCCAGAACTTCTCGAGTAGCTCCAGAGAAGCATAATTCGTGAACGGGGGTGTACCCTAGTGTGTTTGGGACGGACACATGTGCACCCGCTTGAATGAGGACTCTCATGACGTTGATAGATTCCGTATCAGATGATGCTGCGCAGTAGTGTAGCGCTGTCGAGCCGTCGTCGTCGACCGCATTAATATTGCACAGCTTTGTTGCGTTTAATAGCACCAACACTGTTGCAGTGTTCGTGGAAGCTGCGTGGGCTAAGGCTGTCTTGTTGTAGATATCTCGTTCGTTGCAATCAGCCCCTTGAGAAATGAGTTTCTCAGCAAGCACTGCGTCGCCAGCCTTGCTGGCAAGAATCAGAGGGGTATGACCAAGGAAGTTGTAGTGATTGATGGCCCAAGAATGACTCATGAGCGCCATGTCGAGTTCTCTGGGGTTTCCTGTGGCGATAGCTTGTGGATCTCGGTATTACATTCCAAATACCAACATTCTTCTTCGCAAATGGTAATAACCGATCGAAGCAAGTTGGCTTGCCAATTATTCTGGTCTTTTACTTCCAATAAGGCGTGCTGCAATCCGAACCAGGTTCTCCTAGCCGCAGTTTGACCGTTAATTACTTCAGGGAATTGTACAATCAATAACATCCAGTCATACCTCGAGCAAGCCTTTCTGACCGTGGTATCGTTCCACATGGTCATCAAAAAGGCTAGGGCATGAAACCTTCCAAACCTGAGCAACATCTGGCACAGAGGTCAGTAATCGATAGGTAGTAATATCAGTAATAGAGTGTCCGACATTTTCAATCGGACACGGTTAGGGGAGCTTTCTTCTACCTCTAAGATGTTGCTATCCCCGAACACAGATGACCAGTATATGTCGCTCGGGTGAATGAGGCCATATTTGTCTATTGACGTCTCCATACTTTTTCTGCTCAACTGACGACTGCGAACAAATTCAAAGGCGCTTTCACGTACTTCCCGGATAGGACGTAACGTGATGCTGATACCCGAGAACGTTCCGACAGAGGCTTGCAATTCGAGAGCTGTGTACGAGAGCCACTTCGGAAACGAGACAACTGAGGCCCATGATAAGTTTCCGGAGTCCCTGGCCACGGGAAGACAACAGCGACACGCTTGCGGCCCGTTCATGCGTTTGTTAAAGCATAAAAGTGTTCCAAGTGATAGTCGAGTGTGGTCGTCGCCTCGATACAACGTTGACGAGCGCTGGTGGCAGTTACAACGGCATCGCCGCGACAGCAGTTTCCTAGAAGACTGAGGAGGGTTGACGAAGAACTCGTTCACGTTTTCCGCTGCCAAAGCAGAATCCTCACAACTTCCGCTTTCATCCTTCCCGAAAGCCTTGTTTTGCAAAGTCGAATTGTCGCGGCCGCTGAGACTTACTGCAGAGTTCTGGCGGCTCACGACCGCTTGGCACGGTACAACCAAGCTCGAAAGCCGTCTAATCTCGTGTTGGTGCGACAGAAATTGTTCGGCTGTCGATAACGTTGTTCGCTCGATGTGTATCAGTGTTTGTGCTTGCAACCTATCACATGAGTACTTAGCATCGCGAGACCCAGGATTGCGTCGAATTTGATATTTGTGACTGAAAGAAGGGATTGAACGGACTGTGCCATTCTCCATGTCATCATTTGGAGTGCAGTCTGCAAGTTCGCCTTCGCATTGCAGACTTTTGCTTGGAGCTGAGAGAGGGAGTCCTGGAGGAACATCCATTTCACCTTCTTAGGCCTCTCTTGCTGCCCCTTTTCCGAGATCTTCGTGCATTCCGTCTGGAGGTTTTCGAAATCGTGGACCAGCGCCTTGAGCTGAACCGTGGTTCTTTGCAATAACGGTGCCTCAAGACCGGCATGTTCAGCAATTTCTCCCACCAATTTGGCTTCTTCGACTATGGCGAGCAAGGTATCGATCTGCGGAATAAGCGTTGGCATTCTGCGCGACCCGCCGAGTATTCGAGAGGTGGAGAGATGTGCAGTGAAGTGTCTCCCACTTACTTCGGATTTCAAAGCGTCATACTCCTTAGAAATCTGCGGTATGGCCTTGAGAACATTGAAAACATGCTTACCGGCAGCCAAAGCCTGCCCGATAGCAATGAAGCTCGCAACAGCGCCGACAACCTCCATCTTGGCGATGAAGTCGCGGGACCCGGACTTCCTTTGGAGCCAACAGACAAGGGCGTGAGCTGTCTGAATTGGCGCCTCCGGGTAAAGATGAGCAATGGAAGTCAGGAGCCTCGCCCGGAATTATGAAGCAACGGAAACCCCCCGAACACTTGGCCTTGCCGGGGCTGACTGGTACGCCTGCCTGTAAGCGGGGTGGCTGTGCTGGCACAAGCAGCACCAATCGATGCTGCAGGCTCTGCTGGGTGGTCAGCCTGCAGATATTGACATGCATGTAGGCCATGCAATCTGGTTTACGATTGAGGCGCTACTGAGCGAATATCAATGTTCCCACGCACTTGTTTTCCTACGTAAATATTGAGATGGGCTATGCACAAGCCTTTCCTCACTGAGTGAGGCCTAAAATTTCGAGGCTTAGCATTTTGCTCCTTGCACCGCCTCACGCCAAGAAGCTCTGCTTGTGGAAACAATACACATCTTGTTTTGCAGTACGTAGTATTGTTGGCGTTCAGGCTCCGGGCAATGACAACATTAACACGCCATCGAGTACGAGGTAACAATATCCACATTCCCTTGAAGTCTGGCCACTTTCAACCATGGCGCCGTATTCTATTCATCAATGATCCCATTCACAACCGACCATGAGGCTAATTCACATCTCTACCCTCAGGCTCGAGGAACTTTTTGGTGCCCACCGCCCACGCCATCCTATCTCGTACCTGGGGAAATGGTGAGATTGCACGCCGGATATCATGGGCGGCCACTAAAGAAACCACACGCGTCGAGGATATGGCACACTGCCTCCCAGGGCTCTTCAACGTCAACATGCCCCTGCTTTACGGAGAAGGCTCAAGGCCCTCATCAGACTTCAAGCAGAGATCCTGAAAGATTCAAACGATCATTCCATCTTGACGCGGGACGCCTCCGAGGTCAACACATTCGCCAAGTCGATTGGCGTTCTTGCCACGCATTCCTCGTTTTTCAAAAACTGTGGAAATATCGAGTTGTATCCTTAAAAAATTTCACTTGAAACTACAAGACAAGGCATCCAGAGAAAATTCAAGCTTGAATGAAACTGTATGCACGTGACGGCTCTAGCCTGCAGCTTCGCTGGCAATGTTTCTTCCGTTATCGGCATTGAAGTTGTGCGGCTTTCGGCAGATGGCTTCTACTATACAGCCGGTCACCGTCTAGTTTGATACGAATACTTTTCAAAGAACAGGAAACCCTGGAAGAAGTCTTCTTTCTGAAGATAACCCGTTCTTGAATTAATACCATTTCCAATGCTGGCTTCGGTGTCGGTACCGTGAACCAGCTGGAGCCGACAGGTGAAGTTATATGTCCCACGGTTGACGAGGATCAAACATCCAGATACTACCTACGACAATACACCCACCGGCTTCCTGGGTAATAGGCGAAGTGGCAAACTCGATGACAATGAGTTTACCAACAAATGGTGAGCCCTGTATCAAGGCCACATTGGGATTCACGGCACCTTCGCGGCCAAGGAGGTTCTCAGTCATTTGGAATTTGAATCGCGTTGGTGGTGCAGGCAAAGTTGGATTGGCTGACATGTCAGACTACAGGATTTCGAACAATGCCGAGCGTGCTATTGCCTATGTGGAAGAAGAGATGTCTAAACAGCCACCACACAGCGCAAAAAGCAGCTCGGTGAACGGTATCAGCGTGGAGCTTGAAACTAAGACCATTCGCAACGTTGTCATGTCTGTGGCTCCGGTGGTTGTGCTGCAAAAGTCAGTGGAGGGCACCAACAACAAGAGGCGCCTCATTCCTTTTGGTGGCAGCAAGTGATGTTATTGTGTTATTCATAACAGAAAAAAAGCTTGATCCGGTGCATCTCTGATTTTAAAAGTACAAATACCAGACTTTGGTCTGGGTTGTCGACTCGATCCGAGATTTTTTCATTTATTCACGATAGTATGTGGTACGATAATCAGGCTTCCACCGTGTTCTTGCTCACCACTCCCCTCGCAAACTCCCCGAAGGTGATGTGCTGATCTGTGTCAACCTCCTCCCCGAGGTTCGGCTGCGTGAAAACTGCCAGAGTATTTCTTGCCACCCTCCCATTACTCATGGAGGGCCTGACACCTCGTACGAAATGCGGAACCGCCTTGAACTTCCCCTTCGTAATCCTCTCCAGCGCTTCGCCGGTCTGGAAGGCGATGCAGTCTCTTGGAATCTTGACCTGGACAGTCTCTCCCGTCCGAGATTTGATGTAGAGCCCAGCCAAAGGGTCAGGGCTTCCCGGCATCTCATCCAGTGGTGGTAGAGTTGAGCCAGGTTTGGGATCAGAGACCGAAGTTGGTGTTGTGTGTTCATCGACGAACATGGCCGACGTCAAAGCCGTCAAGACGGAGTGGTCCAGGTGCACGCCACACCAATCATCCTCGTTCTCGCTTGAGCTCTCCTGCGACTGGGGGTAATAATGCAGCAGCCTGGCTTTCGTCGTGTTGCTGGTGCCGACAACGTGCTCGACGTAGCCCTTCGTGTAGCCATCTATTTCCCGCTCGGCGTATTGGTCGCAGGCGCGCGCGACGAGAACGGCGGTGTCGATCAAAAGACGACAAAGGTCTTCGAGACTGCTCTTGAAACCCGGAAGAACGTTTTCTTCGGGCCAGATGTTCGGTGACAGGTATTCCGGGAAGTTCTTGGGCGAGAACTCGGCAGTGGGTTTCGCACAATCCAGCGCTGGGTCGGTGTAGAAAGCGCAGTTGGCGTAAAATGACCCCTTGAAGGTGTCTACTTGTCCATCCTTCAGCTGCTCCTTGCCGAGCGACCAGCCGGTCAGGTATTTTGCTGCGGCATTCTCAACCTTGGCTAAGAAAAGTCTGTCAGTTGAAAGCATGCATTGATGAATCTTGACGAGCTTTACCTAGCTCTTCCTCGGGAAGATTTCCGAGATACGACGCATACGAGAGCGCCTGGCGGCGGAGCTGGGGAAACTCGGGAGGAACGTCTTTGACAACCAAGATTCCGAGAGAGTCCGGACCGAAAGCCTCAACAAGCTTTTCAAAAGGCACGCTTCCTGGAGTAAGAGTCAGCAGAGTTCATGACAGCTGGATGGTCCTGGTCATACCAGCTTTCAGGTCAGCTAGTGACACCACGACCGGTTGGGCGATTGTAGCAGCGGGTGCACTCATTGTGAAAAGTTCGAGAATAGAAATTACATAAAACGTTTGAAACCTCTGCAGTTTGCTGGGTGATGAAAAAACGTGCTGAAAAGCTGTACAAAATCAGATCGCCTTCACCCGGCCTTATATGCTTCAGTTGACGGCTGTGGCTCACGACGACTAGTTGGAGGGACGTCTGCGGCGTCTTCCTAGAGCATCAGGTGCTATTGGGTAATTTTTACGAATCTCGGAGGTTGGCTGGGGCATGTGGAGCTGAAAACAAGCGTATGGACCACCTGCTAGATCCGGTCCGTCAACCAACACAACCGTGCACCGATTGGTTGATTTTTACGAGAGCAGCCCCAATAACGACACGCTCCGAGTCTGTTTCACAACTGCTACGCGGGCTGAAAGTCGTGATTGGCCGCTATATACGACATCTCAAATATCTCATCCTCACAAAAGCCAACATGTCGCCTTCGTTTTCAGAATACTTCCACTATTTCTTACACCGGGCTGGAAATCACTTGATACGGGAGGTTTTGTCCATCTGACACCCAGCGCCGTCTCATTTCATGGGTCTTCTACAACGACCGGACCCAGGACATGTTCCTTGGTGCATCCGCTAGTCTTACAAATTTTCGACCGCATGTCGGAGGTAGGCCGCAGCTTCGTAAGAACAGGCTTGCCATCATGGTCTGGCGATAGTCTCTGGTAGACCTTGTGCACACGGCCCGTCTCTGGTACGGATACATCCTTCAGCCAGAACCACCTAGACTCTGGCGGTACAAATCCACTTTCACTTCGGCCGGTTTCCTCGAGCAGCAGAGCTCCCAGGATGCCATCCATTGCCGACACCACGTCCCAAGAGACCATGGACGAGGGGATCTCGTGGAGCGCCTGGAGCGCCGTCATGCGAATATCGTGGTTTCTACAGGCGCGTACGACTGTGCACAGCGGCAGGATGAGACCTTGTCCGAGGAGCACCGACGTCGGGCGCGGTTGTGATACACAGTCGCGATAGAGATCAACGCACTGGATCATCAAATCCCCGAACTCGTTTTCGAATGAGTCATAAGCTACCTCGGTTGGGTCGAGGCAGCATGTGAGTGTAATGTGGAGAAGAAGCCAGTGTATTTGTACGATTCGCATGCCCTTCTTGGTTCCGACGTCGATCTTCGGGCTTTGGACGTAATACTGAATGATCGACTTCCATCGCCGCAAGTGCGAGAGGAAGTTTTGCTGGTGAATGGTAAGAAGGCGGAGGGTATCCAGACTGGTACCTTCTGCAGCCGCATCGGCGGAGTTGCCGACGAAGCTGACAGCAAAGGTGAAGAATCTGCCCCACGAGATGAAGAATCTTGAGATTGAATCGTGTTCGGGGTTGTGGAAGTCGGATCCGGGGTCGATCTTGAAAGGGTGAGTGTGCCGCCGTAGCGGTTGAAGTGACTGCGACAGATGGCTCATGGCTGCGATGCAGGGCAGCACGTGTTCCATGTCATCAAACTCGGAGTCCCGAGGCTTTGCTTCACCATTATCGGAGCCGCTTTCGAACATGGTGATGCAGCCCTTCAGTACGCCTAGACATGAGTTAAGAAGAAGTTCGGCTGTCTTCGGCGCCCCCTGAAGCAGCTCGTAAACGACGAGCAGCAGAGTCGTGACGACGACTGTGGTGGGTGATGACGCCGTGATCAACTCCATACGTTCCCGCAGCGATTTGACCGCCTTCAAGTGATGCCGTAAGGCGACCTGGCGATGTTCCGTCGCACCTTGACCATCAGATGCGGGTAACAAGACTTTCTTCCGAAGCGGGTTTGGCTTCGTGTCTTGTGGTGATGAGCGGATGAGCGCCCCGACGGCAAGGATCGAGTGATGAATGCAATCATCTTGCAAGCCTTCACCAACAACCAGGTACGACCAGTTCGGGCTAGTGTAGTAGCCTGCCAGGTTGGTGGAGACCTGATGGCGAAAGTAATCGAAATATATGCCGTCTTTTAGATATATCTTGGGCAGACTTGAAAGAGACCGAGGGATCCGAGGCGACGTGGACACGACGAGTTCCGGGTTGCAGAAACCGGCCTCGGACGATGTGGACCGTGGGGCGATGAGCAGCGGAGTGGTCCGGCGGACGACGCTCTGGTTTTGTCTTCGTCTCCGTCTATCGATGCGGTCCACGTAGCCCTCGCATGTCACTCCGACCTTCTCACATCGGAAACAGGCGGGCTTGCGCTCGTCGCACTTGACATGGCGAGCCTTGCAGGTGGCACAGCCGGTACGCGCCTTCGGTCCACCAGCCCTCCGTCGCTTGGTCTCTTCCGTCGGCGAGGCCCGGTCGCTAGTGGCGGCTTCGGGAGACGCCACCTCCAGCGGCTTAGGCAAGATCCACGGACCGATCTTGGATGCCAGATCTGGGCTGTGGTGCTCCATTTGTTTTTTCCTTGTTCGCGCGGCTCAGGTCGGATTGGTTGGCCATGCGAGAAAGTGGTGCGATTTTCTGCTCATATGAGTGAGAATGTTCAAGGAGCAGAAGAAGGGGCTCGGTCAGCCGCTCAGGAAAGATTGGTCTGGGGGATAAATGCAATGGTCAGTTTGGAAAACCGCTGTATCCACCAAAGCCCCGGATTGCGGGGTCCTTGCATGACAACGGATGCAACATTATTCGCGCGTTCTCTTATCAGAAGCTCGTGTGAATGGTCGGTTGGCTGCTCGTAACTTGTCAACCAATCAGAGAGTTGCAGTCGAGTTGGGGTTATTTAGACTAAGAGGCTGACTGATAAGCCGGTAAATGAGCCGAGTGGATTCCACTTTGGGTTCCTGAAGATTAATATTCTTTTGTTGTGAAGGACCATTGAACGCATTTGTGCTCGAGGCGGCTTCATCGGAACATTATTATCGAGGCTCTGTTAGAGTTCCAAGCAAGATCGAAGTTGAGAATCTGCCTGTGATGAGTTCTATTCAACTTGCGATGTAGCCAAGGGACTTTTTCAAAGCAAGGAAAACCAAACCTTTGGCTCGTTTCTTTTAGAACTTCCTTACACGTCTCCCGACCAACTGCTGAAAAAAACGAGCCGCTCATGACCATGCAATAATAGGCTTGACCACATCGCCGCGTTTCATCGCTTCCACGGCCAATGCATAGTCGGCGGACTCGAAGACTTTGATGAGTTTCTCGACCGGAAACTTCCCATCTCTCCACCACTGAACCATCTGGGGCACGTATTCCGCAGTGTTGACGTGGCCCTGAACAGCTCCGAAGTACTGCTTCCCGCTGACCATAAAGCTCTGCATATGAAGCGAGAGATGGGCCTCCGGCATGCCCGTGCCAACCTGAATAATCTTGCCCATGTATCGTGTTCCTTGAACCTGGGCATCCAGCAGCGGCGGGTGCGCGCTTGTGTCTATGCAGATGGTGGCTCCGAGGCCATCCGCCGCCTCCTTGATCTTCTCCGTTACTTGCGCCATCTCGAGCCCGGTCGTGTTGATGACGTGGGTCGCGCCAAGTGACTTGGCCAGTTCGAGACGGGACTCGACTCGATCGATCCCGATAATGGTCTTGCACCCTTGGTTCTTCGCGGCAATGACGGCCGCCAGCCCTACACCTCCCATACCGGCGATGGCGATGCAATCGTCGGCTCCGGCCTTTGCGACGTTGATGACAGTTCCGCTGCCGGTTTGCAGACCACACCCGAGCGGCGCAAGTATCCTCAGGTCATCGCGGGTAAGACCAAGACCGGCGGCGTTGACGACAGACTTGTCGCTGACGACCGTGTGGTGAGCCAGGCTGGACTGGCCGAAAAAGCGACCGCCGATCCCGTCAGAGAACACGGGCTCGCCCATAAAGTTGATCTCGAAGAAATTGGTACAGTGAGATGGCGGTCCAGTCTTGCATACGTGGCAAGTTCCGCAGTAAGAGAAGGAGAGAAAGACGGCGTCGCCGGGCTTGACCTTTGTCACTCCGCTTCCAACCTGAACCACATATCCGGAGCCTATGCACATACGTTAGCATCTAGAAACTCAACATCATTTCAAGTCTCTATGAGAGTCGTCTCACCTTCATGCCCAAGAACTCTGGGGTAATACACGCCGGGGACGCCTTTGTCGTCCGGCGTGTTGCCGCAGTGCAAGTCTGTATGGCATATGCCGGAGGCAACGATTTCAACAAGAACTTCGTCTGAACGAAGTTCTCGGAGGGTTACAGGCTCAATAGCCCATTTGCCCTCGGAGAAGGGCCCCCTGGCGACGATGGCCTCCGACTTGAACGACATTTCGGTTAAGGCTGAGATGGCGGCTTTGCAGGGTTGCCTGGATATTATTTCGGGAGAATGTGAACAAGCCTTTTGCCAGTCCGGGTCGAAGCAGAAAGAAGTCTCGGCTAGACGTGTGTGCCTTCCAGTATGAATGCTGAACGAGAAATAGGAGAAGTTGGAGGTGCGGGGTTGCATCGTGACGATAAGCGCAACGCATCCACGTTGGTACCCCAACTGCTTATTTAGGTAAACCCCGCCACTAATGTATATGATAAGACGAACACGAAACCAATCAAAGCATTTCAGCCTCAAGAGAAGGAATCTGCTTCTAGAAGACACAACGGAAATGGGTATACAGTCGATGAACCCCCGGCGCATGCGGGTCAACCGGCCAGAAGGGCCCAAAGCGTGGCAAAAGCAGGAGGCAAGCAGAAGGCATGTGCAACGACCAGGGAACGTCAACAAGGCTAATGAATCTACATCAAATTATATTGCAGAGAATCTTAACAGAATCCTCGAACAACCATGCTTTTCGAGTGTATGTTTCTCGAGCCGCCCCATTGAATTTCGCCCTAGTGGGAAGGCCAACTTGTCCAATACATATCACATTTTGTCTTCAAAGACGTCGGGATTCAGTGCCTCTACTTCCAAGTTCTTTTATCAGTGCCTGTGATCTCTGGGAAATCTCCTGGACCTTCTCACTGGGGGTCAGACTGGTCCGGAGCAATGGCCTGAGTACTGAAATTTGGGTTTTCAGATATCATAAATTCTCACAATTGTTGCCCTTGGGTTACTTTGACGGAAGCTTCCATAAACTGTTTCTTCTGTCCAGTCTGGACGAAATCATACGGAAACATTCTTGACATTCAACGTTGTCCCAGATTCACGTCGATCAGATGATGCCACATTGTCAAAGATGCGGAACTCAGTCCAGTCTTTGTCATTTCCGCGATACGGCCTGGGTACTCTATTCTGTGCTATTCAGGACGCGCCCATGGGCATTTGCGGCTCTTTCTCAGACGATCCTGTCGCCGCTGTTTATTGAAGCACTGAACGAGCATGAGCTCTTGCGCTGTAGAATTGGCGTTGCCAAGTCGAGTAAATCACCAAGGCCCATTGATACCATTACCACGGCGGGGAAACAACCCTGTGGCGTTGCTTCTTCAAGCGACCGAGCTCTGTCTTTAGGAGGCTGCGAGTCGAGTTGTTTGGTAAGATATATCGATATACACACCGTTACTTTCGTGGTCGCCAGAAAGTGCTCTATGTTCTATAATATTTATTGTTCATGCAGTCGCGAACCGGCGATGGCAACGTCGGGCGGTGCTTGGATATACGCAAAGACCTCACTGAATCAAGTCGTCTCCGTAGTAGTAATGCTGAGTTGGGGTACATACTTGCTTGTCAAAAATCCTTTTGTGGACTCAAATGAGATTCTTGAGCACAAAAATTCCAATAAGTACCCACTTAAGGACTCATTGCCGCAAATAAGCCTGTTTAGAGTCAAAACCCGAAAGTTGGCTGCATTTCGTCACTCATGTGAGGAAGCTCGCTCGTGGCATTCACAAATAGATCCGGCTGCGCCGATCATCTGACTATTTCCCCAGCTTTTTTGAGCTTTCAAACCTCTGGAACGTGAAACTTTTCTATTTAGTCGTCCTTCTCCGAAGGAAGGGCTCCAGCGTAAGCCACCAGAATCTGCTTACAAATACGGCGTTGACAAGAGTCGTGCTCTCAGCAACTGACTAAACTCAAGCCAGCCAACGCTCTTTTGATAGCTTAGAAGCCATAAACGGACATTCGGCCGATGTTCAGTTGCAGCACCTTTTTTTCCTCTTATAGAAAACTCTACCAATATGGTTTGCTTGGAAGTGTAAGGAAACACCGGTCCTTATAACCTTGACTGAAAGTCATCTCAATGACTATCGTCCGATATGTTCGAGCATCAGTTGAGTTTCGCGAAGAGCTTCCCGCAGTCGGCATTTTATCCGCCGAAGCAAGCTGTTTGAAATACCTCTCTTGAACTCGGGCTTTTTGAATCCGGCTTTCCAAAAAACTGAGCATCCTGTGTTAACCACCATCCGAAAGTTTTCTGCTGAACTTTCCTGCCTAATCTCAACGCATACTGGCGACCAATGATGACGCAAGATCGAAAGCCTACCCTCTTGTCGTTATACCACCAGTCCCCTCGCCATAACCTCTGCTGTTCCCGTGAGTGGATATCTCATGGTAAAATTGAAGCATTGAAACAGACGAAAACAGTCGATGGAAGAACTAGTAGACTACAAAGTCGGGATGAAAATCAGTTTGGACGAGGGAAGAAACGATTACACGAACTGTATGACTCTAAAGTTCTTAATCCACAACCTACCGCATTAGTGATGTCAGAAATCCGGGAGGTGTGTAGATTGTGCCATAGAGGAAAGTTGGCTGATCCGTCTGACATCGCTGATTAGAGGGACAACGTGTCGCTTGGCGCTTCTGTCCAGATAATACTTTTTCGTATATCATGAGGGTCAGAAACAGCTTTTCGATCATACATGCCCATGTCTGAGGTTATGTTCAAGGTCAGGGCATAATCGTGTTTGTCTTGACGGGCAAAGGTAGTAGGGGTTTCTCCGTAGCACTCCCTCCTGTCGGACGATGTTGATTGGAACAGAGTCATTCATTGCCTAGAACTCATTAAATAAATGCTTACAAAATTGAGTGATGGCAGGAAATTTGACAAACTCAGTAAAACCACCATCAGATCAGAGGAGTCATATTCCTGTTGCGCCGAAGTCTCATTAGAAAAACAAGTTGTGTTTTCATTGCCGTGAAGATGCCGACGCTCAAATCTGCTTTCATTGCTGTTGTAGCCGTCTGCTTGGCTCTGTCTCCTCATCGGCCACCGCTCCAAATGTGACAGCCAACTTCTCACGGGCGGCTGCAATGTTTACTCATCATACAACGTCATGACCAGCCAAGCGGGGTCGCGGTCGGCCCAAGTTTAGGGTGCTGGCGAGTACATCGACGGCCATGGTTTCACCGCCATCTACTCGCGCGGGTCTACCGGCATCCGATGGAGATGCGTAAGTTTAGTATTGGATACCACCACCCAATTGGTCCTGTCGCTGAACCAAAACCTTCATCTTCAGACGGCTGCACCCAACTAATCAGCCGTGGAGCAGAACCCACTCCGATGCGTTGATGGTGGCGGCATTCAAGGCCGGCGGCCTACCGACGTCTCGAGTTACACCTGGGAGCACCTTGCCGCCGCTCAAATCCCGTACAAAGCCCAGATGACGTACTGTGTCAGAAGAACCTCGACTGAACCGTGCTCGCATTACAGAAGCAATAGCATGAAGCTGGCAGACTCTTTCCACGCCCCGAATGATACGCCGTGGAGGGTTTCACGAGGGAAACGACTACCGAGCAATGGGATTCTCAGGAAGCGAGACTGTTGGGAAGCTGTTTTTCGATGGGTGAATCACTGAACTCCTCAAGCTTTACGGTTCTCGAGCTCCGGGCTCGACTTGCTATGCCAGTAGGGGATGTTGTCTCCACATGATCATCGTTCGACGTATTACGGCCCCAATTCCGAAAGCCGGATAGACTAGAGCATCGAGTTCCGTTTGGTGATGTGTTGGAGTTTCTGGAATGTATGTTTCTTCTCCGACACTTCCATGTTTTACGCTTCGTCCAATGACAGGCCGCATTGACTGCGGACAAGATTTAGGACATCATGAGTAGAAGGTTGTAAAAGTTTGCAAATTATTCGCACCACAGGCGCGCGGCATTTCGAAGATGAGAGCTTCGCCAGTAAGAGAAAGAGAGTGAGAAACCTTGTCGGTCGCCAACGCAAGACAGATTGGACGGCTTCTGTGTTTTCGTGGTGCGCATTTTGAAGCCAGTACACTGGTAGGACTGGTTCCGACTGGACGAACGACTCGACATCTCAAGAGCCACGAACTCATCAACCATCAAAGGCACACCAATACTACCAAACGATTTACCGAGGTTGCTTCGTACTACGTCACACAGCTCTTTTGGTGACGATCAGACTCGCGAATACGAAACCGACTATGCTCGTTTCGCTCGTTTGCTCGTTTGCACGCGAATCTTGCTCGATCAACCCTGGGTCGGACTTTTACTTCTGTCCGCATGGCCCAAGCCTCCCGCTTCGGACTCTCCACCACCCCGCCTTGTGTTGCACCTTATCGGTCCCGTTGTAGCGCTACTGTAGTTTCTCTGGATCGAATCACATTAGATCAAATTACTTTCCATCCCGTTGATCAGCACAAGGGTGAGAGGCGGCATGAGGCGACGCATGCCCGCGGTCCGCCATTGCCATCCTCAAGCCGGGATTGGGTGGGTTCCGAAGGTTTCGCATTCCGTGGGCCAGTTTCGTGCCATTATGTCACCTTGCCCTGCTCCTGGTCGTTGGTCGCCTACCAGCTGTTGGTCTTCGTCGTTGTAGGGGACCTCCATGCGAAGAGGGTGGCCAGGCGAGCGACACTGCACAGACATCCGGAGTGTCATGCTACAGCAAGTAAGTGGTCGAGTGCACGAGACGTACAGTATATCATACCCTTAGACCCCGTCTTCTTCAAAGTTAAATCATCCGAGCACACCCTCGTCGTCGAATTCTTCAACCGACCAAGATGTCTATGTCGATGCTTCCCAATATGAACGCCACAACTACCCCAGCTGTGGACAGCACGCTCCTGCTCGAGACGGCCCAACGATGGCCTGTGGCTGCGACGGCGCTGCTCGCCTGCGCTGTTGCCTTCCTCCTACAGGCAGTCTTTAAGAGCGACCCTTGCGCCAATATTCCCATGATCGGAATAGAATATGGAGGACAAGAGAGACGAAGAAGAAGGTTCATGAATGGAGAAGCCAAAAATCTGTACCTGGAAGGATACAAGAAGGTAGGTAACTTGGACGGCGAGCCTCGTAGCAAAGCAACATGTTGACGCTGTTGTCGTATAGTTCAAAGAACAGGCCTTTCGGATCACCACAGCGACGAGTAAGTTTTCCGTAGGGAGAACAAGGTAACGGGGTCTGGTGCTAAAGGTCCAATGCAGAGTCGACAAACATCGTAGTCGCCCCCAAATTCATGAGTGAGCTCAAGAAACTTCCAGACGATGTTCTGAGCTTCAACCGGGCCATCGAAGAGGTATATTGGGGGCCAGGGACAGACTTGATCAGAACTTTTCGGGACTGACAAGTCACAATAGGCTATGCATGCAAAGTACACTGGTGTTGAGACAGATATCGACCTACTTCCTCACACGGTCAAGTCAGCCTTGACGCCGGCTCTCGGTGCGTTGCTATCGCCCCTTTATAACTATCCCCAAGCGATGGCTTACGATCGCGCAGTTCGACTCAACCCTATCATCTCTGACGAGGTCGCTGAGGCCATGCGGATCGAGCTTCCACAGTCTGGCACATGGACTGAGGTTAAGATTATGGACAGATTGATGCGCGTCATCGCAATGGCTTCCGGCCGTGTCTTCATCGGACCTGAGCTTTGTCGGAACGAAGAATACCTCGAGGCTGCCATCAACTATTCTGTCGACCTCATGACGGCGATCCGAAAAGTCGCGGATATTTCGCCATATCTGCGCCCCTTTTTGGCACCGAGAAGCCCCGAGGTTAAAAGGGTGCACCAGCGCGTCGTTGCAGCGGACAGATTCCTAAGACCAGTTGTCGCGGCAAGACGAGAAGCTGCTAATGACCCCGAACACCAGAAGCCAGATGACATGCTGCAGTGGATTATGGACTCGCAGAAGAGATTCGGCCAAAGGGAGGACAGCGAGCTTGCTCGATATCAGCTCAGCATTAGCTTCGCCGCTATCCATACCACGACCGTAACCACAACTAACGCGTGAGTATCTTCAGCGTCGGATGATTTGATTCTCTACAAGCCATACTAATTCAAACCTCAAAGACTCTACACACTGTCAGCGATGCCCGAATTGCTTCCTGTACTTCGCGGGGACGTCCAACAAGCCCTAGCCGACAGCAACGGTGTCTTCACCAGCAGCGCGATGCAGAACATGAAGAAGCTAGACAGCTTCCTCAAGGAGTGTATGAGATTCTACGCCCTGGGTCCCAGTACGTACTTCGGAGCCCTATCAATCTATCAAGCTAATGTTCTCAACAGCATCCTTCATGCGGAAAGCCCTCAAGACCTTCACTCTGTCCAACGGCCAGATCATCCCCGCAGGCTCCTTTATTGAACTGCCTTCCATCGGAATCAACACCGACGACGAAATATTCCCGGACGCAGACAAGTTCGACGCCTTGCGGTTCTACAAGCTGCGTCAAGCAAAGACGGAACAGGAGACAGGATCCAAGCAGGCCGAGGTGGTTGCCAACGCCCAGTTCGTCAGCGTAGGCCAGTCGAGCTTGACCTTTGGGTACGGGCGCCACGCATGCCCGGGCCGCTTCTTCGCTGTCAACGAGATCAAAATGATTATGGCGACGTTGTTGGCGAACTACGACTTGATGAATGTAGGGGGCAGCACTGAGAGATATCCCAATCTGGTATCCGGATCGATGGTAAGTAGCATGCGTTCTCTGGTAAAAGCCTTTGAGAAGCCTGTCCGCTGATCCTGTTTTATAGAGTTACCCCGATCCCGACAGGACGGTCTTGCTGAGAAAGTTGTAATGCCAAGGTGCATGCGTGAGTTGATAATTGAAGGACTTGCGGCGATGCATATTCTACAGCATTGGATGCCATGGTTTGTGGCGGAGAAGAGGCTGATACAAACTATGAGACTAATAGATCACTTGGTGTTTTCAAGGCTTTTGCTCATGTCAAAACCCATGATTTTTATGTAGACAACATATTGATTAGCATGATGGCCTAGCACGAAGCCCTTTGGAGCCCAGGACTAGCTGGGAGCCCCGCTTTATCGTTGTGAAGGCGAAAGTAAACGTAGAGATTGCGTCAGATAAGCCTAGGAACGCGTCCAGTTGACGAGGAAGTGGATGTTTAGGGCAATGCTGACAGAAGAAGGGGAGCACTCAAACTGCATGTTACAGGTCGAGTCAAGGGAAAGATTTCGGACGGACTGATTTGTACAAACTGACTATGTCTATAACGCATTGAACATTCTCTTATTTGTCGTGTTCCTCGATGAGAGCCATCGGTCCTTATTACCAGACGCTCAAGTCTACTCGTACATTGCGTTTCGCCTGAACGCCCCCCAAAACCGACAAAGGAAATACTTGCCCATGGAGGAAAATAACATCATCATTCAGTGCGCCGGCTGATAAGCCCAATCCCTCCAATTCTCTTCACTTGGCCCTCTCGGTTCTGCCGGAGGCCCAGCGAGCTCGCTCCTCACTTCCTGTACCTCTTCAACTGCGAAAGTCGCGCTGACCACCGGCTCCTTGGTACGGCTCATACCGCTCGTTTTGGTACTGCTGGTGATGCTGCGGTGGGTGTTGCTGGTGCTGGTTGCGGTACTGCCCGCTCTCCATCAGGTATCCTTCGTTGAGCACCTCCGAGCTCGTCACCTGCTTCAAGCCGGTGGCTTGGTTGTTGATGACGCGGCTCGGGTGGAACCAGTTGAATAGCATGGCCGTCAACCCCATCAACAACGCGTCAAAGATGTAAATGTACATCTCCTTCGCCTGGAGCTCTCCCTCTTTGCCTTGGACGTATTCGGCGACTCGGAACAGCGAACGGACCATGATCAACAAGCTGCTGCCGTACAAGACCCAGAGAAGGCCCTTCCAGGGCGTCCGTATCGTGTGGGACTTGGGTGTCGGGTTACGGGAGTGGCGAATGTGGAAAACGAGGGTGACGATCATGAAGAAACCAAAAAAGAGGATCTGGATTCCGAGGCCGCCGACGATGATGTTCTCGCCCAGCTTGACTCTGTCTCTGTCCTTGGCTGTTGCAAGCATTCCGCCACCTGGTTACGACAATACGTTAGATGCCGACCGCGACGCCAATAACGGTGTGAAGATAATGTTGCTTACCTCCACTTTGGGCAAAGAACGACAAGACGTCGCCAAGAACGAAGAGCTTGGTCAACCGATTTGGCCTGATCAAGGAGTGGTGCCCAGCATCGAGAAGATTGATCAACCGACCAAGAACCATGTAGATGGACGCGGCAAACAGTGCCGGCCCAAGCAGCAGGAGGATGGACTGGATGATGTATGGGTTCTTGGTGTAGTCGGGTGCTTCCGATGCGGACACGGCTCGGCCTACGTAGCCGACTGCTTCGACTGGGCGGTGTTAGTCGATGCGGGCTCTGGGTATCGGGGCGGGCAGGTCTTGGGGTCGAAGACTTACAAATGCAACCAATGACGAAGGGGATGAAGTACCACGTCCGCCGCCGACACAATTGCCAAACGTGCAGCATGCCAGAAACTCCGAACACGATGATAAATACAGTCGCCGCTACCATAGACGGCTCATAGTGATAGAAGGTGAAGCCGGACGATGCACCCTCCGTGGTTGTGCTGTTGTCGGCCATGGCGAGAAGATTGGTGGCGCAGCACGTTTGCCTTGGCACTGAGTTGAGCGGGCCGCAAACCTTGGCTTCAGCGAGAGATAAGCTTTGTTGTCCGGCTTAATATGGTCTTGGTCCTTGTGTAAAGAACATGGGTCGGCGATGTAGTTGCTCGTGTGTTGATTCCCATCATACCCATCCCGACCGAAGGCCGCGATATAAGTAAGGTTTCTCGGCCATGCTCGAATCTCACCCCTTAGCTCTTGCATACGCGTTGTTGTGATGCAAAACAGTAGCAACACGAAGAGCCCCCTTGCACAAGGCAGATTCACGAGTGGTATCTGCAGATTTCGAGATTGTACGCGGAGTCGCGGTAGGGCTGAGCCACCGTGTCGAACATCTCGGCAGAACCCATACGCGTATATCTCAGTATCCGCCATTGGTCGACGGGCTCAAGCCAAGCTAAGCTACCAGAGCCGTGCCAAGATAGGTCCTCCAGGGGTCGGCCAAGTCCAGAGCAGCTAAAAACAGCGGGGAACCACCAGGTATCGGCCCCTGAGCCGCTCGGCGTTTTCCCGTGCTCTGGCCCCCATACGCGTATTCGTCACCGAGTATGCGGCCCTAGAATCCGCGGATTCACACAGCATGATCCAATCAGCTTCTGCAAGCGGTATCCATCAGCCCACGTCCCTCAGAGTTAAGCATCTGCTTTTCGTTGAGTGGAAACGAACCATCCTGGTGACAGGCGCAGCTTTGATCGATCCAGATGTCTGGGCTTCTTTAGTCGGCCCCCCCTGTAACAGCGGTAACAAGCCGAATCCGCGGCTTTTGAGCGGCAGGAAAGCCTTGACGCACGTCTTTTTTTTACGCGTGCTCCATCTCGGCGCGCCGTGGCGCGGCTTCGAGTGCCGGGGCAGAGATAACCTAGCCAGTTCAGCGTTCCCTTCGGGGTTCATCCCACCCGAGTCAGGCACGAAGTGACACTCTATCGAGGCTGCGGAGGGGTGACTTGGCGCAGCTCCGTTCTAGAATGATGTAAGAAGGAAGGCCTTGTGCAGATATTTGATAAAAACTTTGGATCGCCGCGTCCGTATTTCTTTGACCCCTCCCTCAGATTCCGCCGTTTGCAATTGACTTTTTTGTTTCCAGGACATCGTCAGGACAGATCCGCCTTCCTCGTACCAAGTTTAGTGATCAACCGTTATTGTTTCAATTCATCTTCCCTTGGTGGCAAGATACACGTAAAGCTTCTCTTCATCAACTCCCTCGATACTCACGTACAGATCATCGGGTCGCTCTTGACAAAGGCCAACTCCCACAAGTTACGCCCAGATAGTACGGCCGCGAGAAAACAACATGTCGAAGCGTCACACGCTCGGGCTGGCGACAGAGGACACCGTCCCCGAGGACTACCTTCCATCCTACGAGACGGCGATCAGCGAGGGGCTACATCAACACAGAGACAGCGTCAGACGTAAGAGAGAGTCAAGAATACAGCTTGGGAGTGCCCTTCCTAACCCCATTCACCTCTTGCAGATGACGGCAGAATCGACGTGAGCCTCGACTCTCGCCTGGCGACAACACTCGCCCGCTTCGTTCCCGATTTCAAAGACACAGCCGGACTCGCCCAAGCCGCGGCAGCCCAGGGCCCTCCTCCGGAATACTTCGAGGCAGCGCAACGCTTCGCCGAAACGAAGACCTTCCCCGTCAAACTCAACATCGTTATCCAAGTCGTCGGGAGTCGCGGTGATGTCCAGCCTTTCATTGCCCTCGGCAACGAGCTCCAGGCCTACGGTCATCGCGTACGCCTAGCGACGCACGACGTCTTCGACGACTTCGTGCGGAAATCCAACCTCGAGTTCTACCCCATCGGCGGTGACCCCTCCGAGTTGATGGCGTACATGGTCAAGAACCCCGGTTTGATCCCCAGCCTGAAGAGCTTGAAAGGCGGCGACATCCAGAAGAAGCGCAAGATGGTCAAGGAAATGCTCGAGGGATGTTGGAGGTCCTGCATCGAGCCTGACATGCAGACGGGAAAGCCCTTCGTGGCCGACGCCATCATTGCGAACCCGCCGAGTTTTGCCCATGTCCATTGCGCCCAGGCCCTGAGCGTACCGCTACACCTCATGTTCACCATGCCATGGAGCAGCACGAGAGCATTTCCCCACCCATTGGCGAATTTGAAGTTTGGAGACAGCGGAGTCGTTGACCAGATGACCGCAAACTTTGTGTCGTACAGCATCGTCGAATGGTTGACATGGCAAGGGTAAGGGAAGGAGGCCGATTGATCCTCACAGCCGACGCTGACAACGAGTACAGTTTGGGGGATGTCATTAACGACTGGAGGAAAACGATCGATCTCGAAGAGGTCCCCTTTTCCGAAGGTCCGGTGCTCGCAGAATCACAACAGATCCCTTTCACATATTGCTGGTCACCAGCTCTGGTTCCCAAGCCAGTCGACTGGCCCGCATACATTGGTAGGGACACGGCAATTTACGGACGTGTCAGGGAACTGGGACTAACTCTGAGTTTCAGATGTTTGTGGTTTCTTCTTCCGAGAACCGCCCCAGTACACACCGCCGCCCGAGCTGGCGAACTTTTTGAAAAGCGGACCGACTCCGATCTATATCGGTTTTGGAAGTATCGTCATCGACAACCCCGACGAAATGACAAAGATCCTTATCGAAGCCGTCCGGGCCACGGGTGTTCGAGCCATCATATCCAGGGGATGGAGTAATCTGGGAGGTGTTGAGTCAGACGACGTGCTGTTCCTCGGGGACTGTCCGCACGAGTGGCTTTTCGCCAACGTCGCGGCAGTCTTCCACCACGGCGGTGCAGGAACGACGGCATGTGGGCTTTTGAACGGAAGGCCGACGACCATCGTGCCATTCTTTGGAGAGTAAGAGCTGCCGTTGGGATGTATCCGAACTGAAAGCTTACATTATACAGCCAACCTTTCTGGGGCGACATGGTTGCCATCGCAGGCGCCGGACCGAAGCCGATTCCGCACAGGCAACTAAACGCGCAGAACCTGGCCGACGCCATCCGTTTCTGTTTGACCCCGGAGGCGGCGGCGGCAGCCGGAGAGCTGGCGGCCAAGATGAAGACGGAGAATGGTGTGGCTACGGCGGCCAAGTCGTTCCACGCCAACTTGCCTCTCGAAGTTTTGCAATGCGACATTTTCCCCGACCAGACGGCCGCATGGGAGTTTAAGAGGGGCAAGAAGCACCTCAAGCTGTCCAAGCAAGCTGCAGGAGTTCTCCTTGACCATCTCAAGATCGGCCAAAAGAACATGTCTTTGTAAGTTCCCAGCAAATCCCTGGACAGATTACCGTGGCTTCTAGCATTACTGACGGTACCATGGTCCAGACACGCGACGAGGAGTTACATCATTGAAAACCGCCGATGGGACCCAGTCACGGGTACCGTTTCGTCACTGATGGGCGTGGGATACGGTATGGCCAAGGGAGCCACGGATATTGTCGTCAAACCGATTCAAGTGTACCACAAACGGTCCAAGATGAAGTCTGCCGATATGGAGGACGCCATGAGGAACAGCAGCGACGGACAATCGACGCACCGATCATCGAGTCTCGGACCCCCGCAGTCCGACGCCCTCGAGCGACCAAGAAGCGCCGGTAGAGGCTGTGGAAGCACGACAGGAGCTGCAATGATGGCGTCGGCTTCCGGCGTGGGCCATTTCTTCAAGTCGTGCGGCAAGTTCTACCTTGAAGTGCCGCTGGCCGTCACAGAGGGCCTCCGTGCAGCCCCTAAACTCTACGGCGAGAAGGTTGAAGACCACGCTCCCATCACTGACTGGAAGTCCGGTGCGATGGTGGGCGGGAAAAACTTCGTTACGGGCTTCGGTACCGGGGTCTCTGACCTGTTTTATCAGCCCTACAGGGGGCAAAGAGGGAGGGGTGGCTGGTGCTGCGTTGGGCGTTGGCAAGGGCTTGATGAACTTGACGACCAAGACCACTTCGGGTACGTCCTTCATAACCGCATCGCACAACCTTCTGGACAACATGCTGACATCAACGAAACAGCGGCGCTCGGAATCGTCACCTACCCCGTCCAGGGCGCCTACCAGAGCATCAGGACGGCAGTCAAGTCCAAAACACGGCAGCGCATCATCGCCGCCCGACTTGCCGAGGGCGAGTATCTTGCTCGCAACTCTCCGGTCAACATTCAGTTGACACTGCAGAAGTTTGATGAGATTTGTCGGGTCAGCCAGGTGGAAAAGGCTCAGGAAGGTGACTTTTTTGATTTCAGGAGGAAGAGCAAGGACAAAGATACCCGGGAGAGCCTTAATTAGATACCTATGTCGGACTCTTCGGCGGAAGATCCATGGTCGTTGGGCCGAACGACCTTTGTATGAATTTTCGTGTAGATGGATTTTGCTATGGAGCATGCGTTATGAACATCATTTTGGGCCACCCAACAACGTGAGAAGATGGAAACGCTCCTAAATCGATCGTACGTCAGACACTCAAAAGGCCCCAACCCAACGGCACACTGCCCCTCCTCGCGAGCAAATCTTGGTGCCAGTGGTACAGCAGAAAGGGTTAAACGATGGAACCTATTGCCGAGTCGACAAAACGCGAGTTTTGTACTTCTTTGGTTGTAGTTACGCCGTGATCTTCAATTCCACAATCTAGCACGCATTAAGAGATAATGCAAGGCTCAGAATCACGTGAATCATCATGAGTCTGCAAAGCGCCGATGGTTTAGTGGT
>JAIMZG010000941.1:0-22778 GCA_020466075.1 Colletotrichum coccodes
CCGAATCCAGGCGCCCAAACAACGTCGTTATATCTTCGACGGTGATTGGTCCAGCTAACGCACCGCATCGGCTGGGTTGGGCGCTGTGAGGATGCGTAGCGACGATTGAGGATGTGCCGATAGATCGAAAAATCTCCGCATGTACCCAGGGAATAGACAAACGAGCGGCCCGAGTGACACATCCCGCCCCGTTTGGGGGGGGGGGGGGGGGGGGACCCCACACGGCGGATAGGCCAGTGCTGTACTGCCATTAGATTCCCTGTTCGCCATCCCAGAGCTCCCTATCATTCTCCTTCACCCCCGTTACGGGAGCGACCACCAGCTGTTTTCGCGGCGTTCAAACGCCAGACTGGATGCCGCATGTTCCGACGAGCTGAAAAACGACTGTCTGATACACCAGACCACACTGATATCCCGAGACCCGTCAGAAATAGCGAGCTCGCTCCGTCAAAGCTTGGTTGGTTCATTCAACCAACCTCGGCCTGCGGTGAATCGTGAAAACAGGCGTGACGAATTCAAACCCGCCAGGCCTCGTGCTTACATCTTGTATCCCTTCCTGTCGGTTCGGTCTTGGGTCTGGGGCCCACACCGGAATCCGTGTGGCCGGCGGCCGGGCCGTTCCGATCGCTTTGGACCTGTTCGGCCGACTGCGTGCAATGGCGAGGCGAGTGGAACGCTTCATTCTGGTTCCAACAGATGTGGAACAGAGTTCCCCGTCAAAACACAGAGGGTGGTGGAATCCCGCTGGGTTAGTAAGAGGTCCCCGTTGCGTTTCGTTCGATGCAGGTATCATGTCCTCTACGATTTGAAGACGGCTTGTCCAACTTTTGTGAAAAAGGAAAAGAAAAAAAACCAAAAAAAAAGAAAAACTACTTCAACACTCCTCTCATCTCCTGCTCCCTTGCATTGCTCTGGATTATACGCATCGAAGCTCAAGTCCCAACGACTCACTGTGTTAATTTTCGTGCGGATGACAGAATGACATCATGCCCCTGGACCCCTTCTCCCAATGCACGCTCGCATCTGCAAGCTCCGGCAGGCGGAGGCGGACAAGGATACCCCGCCGTCTCAGTAAGCAGGCACCCAATGACAAGAGGCCGAGAGGGGTGGTCGGATGGCGGAGTCGGTCACCCCGCAGTCCCGAGATCGGCGCCCATCCAAAACTTTAGGAGCGGGACAAACGGGAATGACTCCCAAGGCAACCGAGGAGGTGGAAAAATTCGGTGTGGACACAGCGCGGGCTATTACGTGAGAGAGGGAGCTCCATCATCGTCCGAGTCATCCAAGTGGGACATCTCTTCAACGTACGGTTACTCAAGTCAATTGACTTTTAAAGTCGCGAGCCACACCATCGTTTTACCTCGTCACGACACCAGACGACGACGTCGCGAAACCTGCAAATACGCACACCAAGCATTCGATCGGACGAAACCGCACACGACAGTCACGATGGCAGCCTTCCCGCCCCCTCCGGTCAACACCATTGACTGGTCCAACGTTGGCTTCAAGGTCCGCGAAGGTGAGCAACGGATTCAACCACCGTGCCCTGTGGCGATAGCCGCTCCCCAGGTCGCAGGCTAACGTGTACCCCTCCCAGTCAACGGCCACATCGAGTCTACCTACTCCGTCTCTACCGGCAAATGGACGCCCCTCAAGTTCGTCGCCGACCCCTTCATGCGCATCCACGGCATGGCCCCGGCCCTCAACTACGGCCAGCAGGCATACGAGGGTCTCAAGGCCTTCCGCGCCCCCGGCGACAAGTCCATCAGCATCTTCCGCCCCGACAAGAACGCCGTGCGCCTGCAGCACTCGGCCGACGTCGTCTCCATGCCCCGCGTCCCCGAGGACCTCTTCCTCGCCGCCTGCAAGGCCGCCGTCTCCCTCAACGCCGGCTACGTCCCGCCCCACGACACCGGCGCCGCCATGTACATCCGCCCCCAGCTGTACGGCTCCTCCGCCCAGCTCGGCCTGAGCCCGCCCGAGGAGTACATCTTCGCCGTCTTCGTCATCCCCACCGGCGTCTACCACGGCTCGCACCCCGTCAAGGCCCTGATCCTCGACGACTTTGACCGCTCGGCGCCCAACGGCACCGGCCACGCCAAGGTGGGAGGGAACTACGCGCCCGTGCTGCGCTTCAGCGACCGCGCGAGGAACGAGGGCTACGGCATCACGCTGCACCTGGACAGTGTCAAGCACGAGGAGATTGACGAGTTCAGCACGAGCGGCTTCATCGGTGTCAAGAAGGACGGCGAGGACGTCACGCTCGTGGTGCCGGACTCCAACTGCGTCATTGACAGCGTGACGAGCGACAGCATCCAGCACATTGGGCGCAGCTTCGGCTGGAAGGTCGAGAAGCGAGTGGTGCGTTGGCCGATATCCCCTCTCGGGGCACCTGACTGTGTATGCTGACCGTGACGTGTAGATCAAGTACAGCGAGCTCCCCGCCTTCTCCGAGGTCATGGCGGCCGGCACGGCGGCGGCGCTGGTGCCCATCCGCTCCATCACGCGACGCGTCGACGCGTCGTCCCCTCAGTCCATCGCGGCCGCCGGCGCCCACGAGCGCGTCAGCAGCGCCAAGGAGGGCGAGGAGACGGTGACGTACATCCCCGAGAGCCAGGAGGACGCCGGCGAAATCTGCCTGAAGCTGCTGTCGACGCTCAAGGGCATCCAGCTCGGCAAGCTCAAGGACGAGTTCGAGTGGAACTTTGCCGTCAGCGAGGCGGACGGCACGGCGGTCATGGGGGAGCAGAAGACGAACGGGTCGGCGCAGACCGTCGATCAGATGGACTAATCATGGAGAGTCTCGAGGCAACGGACTTTCAGTCCGGACCTCGTCGCCCGCCTATCAATCGGACTTGCAAAGAACGGTACGGCTTTGTTGGGCATGCGCCCGGGATGGTGATTTAAAAAGTAAAACAGTAAAATGGGAATGCGAAAGAAGCAATGATCTGGCAGACGCATGTCCATTGGGCGGAGGTTTGAGTGGCCCTCAGCGTCCGGGTATCACAAAAGCTTGAAAACGCCATCATGCCTTTTTGTTCAGCGGCCCGACGAACCCCTCTGCAGCGTGAGATAGCATACGAAGCCGAGAACTGTAAAATGTCCAGATGAGCAGGTGGTGCGTGGGCCGAGAGATGAGATCTCGTGAAATATTCTCCCTCGCCATTGCGGGCAAACTAGTTCATCCCCCCATCGATAAGTCCCAGCAGTTTGGTACGGCAGAGCACGCGACCTCATCAAACAAGAGCCCACGCCGAGGGCGACATGCTGGCAGCGACCCGTCCGTCGGGTCTCAGTCACCCGCCAAACAAAGGCGAATTTCGCCTGTCAAGACGCAAAAGGAGCTGCAGAAAGCTTGCGGGATGCAGTGTGGCTATGCAAAATAGACGTCCTCCCACAAAAGGCTTGGCACCAGAAAACGGGCAATGTCTTGGCGGCCCAATGGGACCATCTTTGCACAAAAATCACTCATACACAGAAGTCTGAGGCAGAAAAAACGAGGCTTTTTGGAACAAACGCGGGTGAGAGAAAGTCGCCTTTTCTTAGGGCGGATAGCCGAGCTCAGGATAATTGTTAGTGAAATGGATGCGGCGACCTTGGCGGCCGCTAGCAGAAGCTTAGCAGCTCTAAACAAACCAAACACGGCCGAAAGTGGGACCAATGTCGGTCCGTCTCCACAGAAAAGCTCCGGGGATGACATGGATTGCTACGGGCGTGGGCGCCCTACGTGCATGACGCCCTGTTCCTTCCTTTTCCCGCCTCTTTGTTTGGTCTCCAACTAGATTGACCTGCTCCGTCTCCTTGGACGCGCACCTTTGGACTGGGCTGCCTCCCGACTCCCATGGCTCCTCGCCGTCTCTTCTTTCTAGCCCACCTCCATCGCTCTGCCCCGTCAGATCCTAGTCATGCCAGCACAGCCCGGACCAACTCCGGCAATGAACGGCAGACAGCCAGTGACACAATGAGGCATTATGTAGGTTCCTCGAGTGAAGAGCCGGACGTTTTCCTCATGGCGTACGCCCTCCTCGGATCTCCGCACTCATCACCACCATCATCTCCCCGACGCCCGCAACTTGGCTCCCTTGACACAACGTGGGTTAGAGGAGCCAAGGGCGAAGACTCTAACGCGTCCCTCCTTGTCGACACCGCCGATCGAGCGTGTTGGCACGTGTAACCAACCACGGTCAGAGTCACAAGACCGCACAGACTCGGAAGTGGGTGTAGCCAAGTCGAGAGAAGACGACACTGAGGAATCGAGCGGGAGACAACAAGACGAGCGAACGTTCCGTCGGTACCCCCGTTAGTTTTCGCGACTTGTTTTCTGTCATAGTTCAAGCTTCGCCATTGGACTCGATGTCTCGAAAGCCCCCCCCCGCCCTCTTCGTCCTCCCTCCGCCTCTACCCGTGCCCTGCGACCATCTTTCTACTGGAGGAGCCGCTTTACCCCTAACCTACTCAAGCTACCCCTGCAATGTTCGGCAGCAAACATCCACCATCACCAGAACGTCGACACGCAGCGGGCGCTCCCCTCTCACTGCATCCCCCGGCGTCTCTCCCACCCGACGCACACACATCATCCTTCGGAAAGATGAGAACCACCCTATGGAGCCGTTAGCCGCTCGCTTCCGGGTCAACTCAAAGTCGAGCCTGTGACAATCAAGTTTCTGTCACCAAAAAAGTCTGATAAATCTCCATGACCCCAGTCGTCTAGATAACCATGCATGGCATGTGCAAAGCTGCACCACCACCCCATGCGTCCAGTTGACACCGGTGGGCTTTAGAGGCGAAAGGGACGAGAGGGAGGGAGAAAGAAGACGGTGTCTGTCATGGGCTGAAAATATGCAGCGAATTCCCGTTGCGCTAGCCGGTCCAGTCCAGTCCAACCCGACCGCCTTGCTCAAGGTACCCCGGAATGGGCAAGATGAACCTAGATCCTCATGGGACCCCCACTCCACACCATCCTATCTTTCGGTCTTTGTCTCGAGACAGAAATATCGTGAGATTAGGGTAGGGCACCCGACAGACGGCCCCGTCCCAAGTGCTCGGGACATAAAGAAGTCATCCGTCCTCTGTAGCCTCTGCAGTACCAGTCCAAGGCTCTCGTTCCTGTGTCTGTTCAAGCTTCCATACCCCTTCGTCCCTTCCTGCTCTTGGCACAAAACCCTTACTATTTTGCCACGTTCACCCTCCCAAACGCCGTGCTTACGCCGGCGCACTACCCAAACTCGACTTGACATCCAATCGGCCTGGCATGGACGACTCAGCGGCTGCCACCTCCCCCAACGCTCCCAAGGTCACAATCGATGAGAAACTCGAGAGACACAAGTCGGTATCAACCGTTGACGAATGGTCAACTTGGCAGCGTCCTGATGTCGGCTCCAGCTCCGGCGTTGGTGTCGCCGGCGGCATCTACTCGAGCCGCGACTTGAACCGCGTCGCTTCGAACCGTCTCTCGCGCGCCATCACAAGAGAGTCTGCCGTTGAGTTTGACGAGAGTGGAGAGGACTGGCGTCGCGACGATGGAAGGAAGAAGCAGGTCTTTACCGGGACGACCCTGATGTGGTAGGTGACAGCGGCTCTCTCTCTGCGATGTCCAGCTCGCTTACATTACGTTGCCTAGGCTTGCGTATCAGTCGATCGGTGTCATCTATGGCGACATTGGAACGAGGTGAGCTTCGACATTGCCCTTGGGATGCCAAGTACGTCTGGTGCTGATGAACGCCCAGTCCTCTTTACGTCTTCTCGTCAACCTTCACAGACCTCCCCACGAAGAACGACCTTACCCAGGTCCTTTCACTCATCATCTGGTCCCTCACCCTCATGGTCACGATCAAATACGTCTTCATCGTTCTGCGCGCCGACAACGAGGGCGAAGGCGGAACCTTTTCTTGCTATTCGCTCCTGACTCGATATGTATGTCGCCGTGCCCCGATGATCTGAAACGCACTCAGCTGACCAGATACAAGGCCAACATTACCAACTTTGACCCCCGTGAGGAGGCCACCGTTCGCATGGAACGCCGCAACACCCAGGACGTGCGTCCCGCGACCCGCGGCATCCGCACCGTCATCGAGAAGAGCAGAGTCACGAGGGGCTTCCTCAAGACCATCGGGGTCCTGGCAGTGTCCATGGTCATCGCCGACGGCATCCTGACCCCTGCGCAGTCCGTGTTGGGCGCCATCCAGGGCCTCTCCGTCGTCAAGCCCGACATCAACACGTCCACGATCGTGGGCACGACGTGCGGCATCCTCGTCCTGCTCTTCCTCATCCAGCCTCTGGGCACGACCAAGCTTGCCAGCACTTTTGCGCCCATCGTCATCGTCTGGCTGGGGTTCAACGGCGCCTTCGGCATCTACAACCTCGTCAAGTACGACTACACCGTCCTCAAGGCGTTCAGCCCGTACTACGCGATCCACTTCTTCATGGAGAAGAAGACGGAGGGGTGGAAGATGCTGGGCGGCGTCTTGCTCTGCTTCACCGGCGTCGAGGCCCTGTTCGCGGATTTAGGCGCCTTCAGCATGCGCGCTGTGCAGATGAGCTGGCTGTTGTGGACATACCCGTGCCTGATCCTCGCCTACAGTGGGCAGGCCGCGCACATTGCCGTCATGCCCGAAAAGTACACCAACCCCTTCTTCAACACTGTTCCCCCGGGGATGCTGTATCCCAGTCTGATCTTGGCTGTCTTGGCTGCCATTGTCGCCTCGCAGGCCATCATCACCGCAACTTTCCAGGTGAGTAGTGTTCCCTCGCTGACCCCAGTGCGTCCTCACCTGACGCTCTCGTAGCTTTCCAGCCAAATCATGAAGCTCTCCTACTGCCCCCAGATGAAAGTCGTCCACACCTCCGAGACTTTCCACGGCCAAGTCTACGTCCCCCTCCTCAACTGGCTCCTCATGCTCGGCACGATCCTCGTCACAGCCGTCTACAACAACACAACCAGCCTCGGTCACGCATACGGCGTCTGCGTCATCTTCGTCACCTTCTTCGACACCCTCATGGTCACCCTCGTCGCGATTCTCGTCTGGGGCTTGCCCGTCTGGCTCATTTGCCTCCCCGCCTTGGCCTTCGCCACCCTCGACGGTCTATACCTCTCGTCGGCCCTGAACAAGGTTCCCGACGGCGCTTGGTTCACGCTTCTCATTTCTGCCCTCATGGCGGGCATGTTTCTCCTCTGGCGCTTCGGCAAAGAGAACCAATGGCGCGCCGAGGCGGAAGACCGCTTCCAGCCCGGCGCGCTCGTCACCAAAAACAAGGAGGGGATGCTGGCGCTCACCCAGCGCTGGGGCGGCGACGTCCTCTCCCCTGTCAACGGGTTCGGCATCTTCTTCGACAAGACGGGCATCCAGACGCCCAGCGTCTTCACCCACTTCGCATCGAAGCTCGGCGCACTCCCGGACGTGTCGGTATTCTTCCATCTGCACCCCGTCGAGGTGCCCACGGTTCCGGACGCGGAGCGCTATCACATCTCGCGCTTCGCGAACATCCCGGGATGCTACCGTCTCGTGGTCCGTCATGGCTTCATGGATGAGGTCGTCAGCCCGGACCTGGGCGCGTTGGTGTACGAGCAGGTGCGCAAGTTCGTCGTGAGACAAGCTACTGCCAAGCGCGGCCGCTAGTGAGCAAGAGACTTCGGCGTCGTGGGAGGATATGGAGGGCCCGCCGGAGCTGAGGGATGAGAGAATTGCGGCGGAGATGGCCAAGTTGGATCGGGCTTATGCGCACAAGGTTTTATATATCGTGGGTAAGGGGCAGATGCATATCCGGACAGGAACGAGTATCGTGAGGAGGTTTACGCTGGGTACGTTCTTATGGATCCGGGACAACACTCGCGCCAAGATTGCGAACCTGAGATTGGCTATGGAGAGAGTCGTTGAGGTCGGGTTCGTGAAGGAGATTTAGAGCAATAATACGGGTTTGGGGTTGGTTCTGTTTGATACGGGGTTACTAGATATTCGTTTCGATACTCAATGCCAACCTATTTGCCTTCTACTACTATCAGTCACGCATGCGGGGCACCTCCTCTCTCGTTTCGTGTTGGCAGTACCGAAATGTGTGAGGTTTGAAGCTGCCGACTACGTTTACAACTCAACCCACCCGTGGGAGACTTGCCGCTTACGGGTTGAGTATGCGCTCGTCGTTGTCGAACGTTTCCCGTTATGAATTGGTCCGTACCCAGTGTGCTCGACAGAACCCTTTTCATTTCGTCGTCAACAGCAGTTGCACCACTTCTATTGCTCGGGTCTGTATCAACGCCTTTGCCGTCGAACTAAAGGGTTGTAACTTATTCAGCCGGCACGGAAGAGCCTGGAGGTGTCGAGATACTGTTTTCAGTATCACAGTAGACAACACTTAGCATCCGGTGCCCTTCGTACTCGTTGTTCTTGGGAAGTTAGGGGAGATTTAACCTAAGCCGGAGGAGACAACTGATGGTCGCGTTGGGCCTACTCAGGTAGATGACAGGATAGCAACCTTTTTGAAGTGGTACTACTTAATAGCGCTAGTGACACTATTTAGGTTCAAGGACAGTATTTTGCGTAATCGACTCGATCTACTATAAGGAAAGGGTTGCCGGAAGGATTCGCTGATCCCAGCATGTCGACTTCGTAGGTGCAGTACGCAGAACGTAATCAGTCATTATTTCGGCTCATGTGTCAATTCAAGATCATGGAGTGGATCTAGGTCAACAACCGTTTGAATATTAACATACTTGTTTACCTATGTCCAAGTCGGTGTGTGGAGAGTGGCAATGTCGGAATCCGCTCCAAGGTCACATTTCTACAGCAGCGATGATTGATAGCCATACAGTGGCATGCTTTAACGTCAGCCTTCTTTGACCCACCTCAAAACGAAGTCATCTAGGAACCATCATGCTATTCAACCTGTTCTTCTACCTTCTACTTTGCTAAATCAATATGACTGTCAGCTTTAACATGTAATATTGACCCGTCTGATCCATCCGGACTATCCTCGGTTTCACCGGTCTCAATGTGAGCCCTATGGATGGCCTCGAATTTGTAAACTTCGAGTCGAAGCTTAGTTTGACCTTTCTTACCTTCCTGGCCTTGCTAGATTCTTTCTATACTTCACGCACCACAAATTTCTCTTGGGCTATGGACTATGGAAGATTATTTTTGTTGAACATCTTACAGACCTTCTAGGAAAACGACTGTCGAAGCCCCTCTTCTTCCAGCCGGCCTATACAGCCCCGTCAGGCTGGTATAGTAGTAGGAACAGACAGCAGCTTCATCCTATTGCGCACTTTGGGATTGGGCCGTAAAACCAGAGACCTCAGCTTCCCCGGGCGCGTGCGCTCTGCGCCAATGGGAGCCTGCGCATCTTGGCTAAGCGCTAATGTCTGGTGCTCGGGCGATGATGCTCGAAAGGGAAGGCGAGAATGATTTTTGTAAGACTCTGATGTCAAGGCGGTATATTTATACGATCACTTGTCTTGGTATTAACCAAATCTTGTTTAATATGTTCAAACGAGTAAGAAGGATTGCGGGGGATTGCTTGGGACTTCGCGGGGTTGCGGGGGACTTCGCGGGATAGTGGGGGTTGCAAAACAATGTTTGGTGGCTTAGGACTTTGACAGACAATCTGCAGGAAGGGGAAATATCGATACGGATAGGACTGGTTAGCAAACCAGACTATAAAAGGCTACAGTTTCTCTTTGAACTTCAATTTCTCACCAGCAAGCAACAACAACAACAACCGTCTATCTATTCAGTATACAAACTACGACCCAGTGCTCCTCTACCAATATGAAGTTTACTATCATTACTGCTATTGCCACCTTGGCTTTCACTGCTGCCGCTCTACCTGCTGGCGCAAACTTTGAAGAAGGCATGTATTCTCTTGGAGCATCTATGAGTCAAAACGTGGCATCACTAACTGGGCGTAGCGGTTACGTCAGCTGAAGCAGGACTTAGCAGCCTCGCTTGCGACAACGCCTGCTATACGCAGTGCTACACCGACTGGTGTATAACCCCCAACCCGTTTGGCAACCTCAGCTGCATTCTTGCCTGCTCCGATATTTGCGGTTGCCTCTAAAGTTGTTTCAAGTCAAGAACACGAGTCCACGGCTACGCCCCAGGCACATGCACGTCACCACGGATATACACGAGACACTGAACAACCGAGAAGATGGCCAAGGATCGCGTGACCAAGAAGTCTGAGGCATCAGGGGCCAAGATAGAGCAATAGGAGCAGAAGGAGCGCCCATTCGTTCCTACGTGCTCCCAGCGCTCCCAGAAGGAAGGCTAGATATTTAAGGACACTCGCTCACCCAGATGGTCATTCCTTTTCTAGTAATTCAGCATCGTTCCTTTGGAAGAATTACTATTCTCCGCTTCGATATTGAGAGCAAGTGACCTAAGACTGCCTAGGCCAGTTCTATTACCATTGCACCTAAACACCCTGCCTTGCTAGAAGCAAACCCCGACATAGTTGAATGTGATACCTCCTCTCTAGCCGCGGAGATCGCCGGTTCTACGGGCATCTCCCCTTTTCGGCATTTTTATGTCCGTTACGAAGCCGCCACTTCCCCTATCAGACCAGGAGTGTGTAGATGCCTATGTACCGGAAAGCCCGCCCCCCTGTTCTCTGCCTTGTCCCCGTTTGCATGCCGCCCCCGGTTACTGACCGGGGCTAGGCTGCCCTCCCTATGTGGAGCCCGTGTGAGTGGTTGAGATAGGTTGCGAGAGGCCTAAATCGGGTATACAAAGTGCGTTCAGTGGCGTGTGGTGTGTCAGCTAGCATTCTTCCTAGTTTGAGTATTCTCGTTCGATCTCTGGCGCAACAAGAGATTCTCTGTATGCGCATTTATCTATCTCTTTGGCTGTTTCAAAGCCCTAGCGAGGGATCATCTAGTAATAATAGCTTAGTGATATCTGCATGCATTTTATTAATTGGTCCGAAGAGAGCCAGTAGCAGGTCGACACACTGCTCTCGTCCTGATCTCCTCCCTCCACTACCGCAACCCCTCGCCGTCACAGAACTTCACCCTTACCTCTCCTCTTGGCTTAACGCTCTTCCTTTCTTTCATGCCATTATATTGTCCTTTCGGCCCTAGTGTTCGCATTCTCGGTCCTTTAAATCGCCGCTATATCGTTCAGGTGCGCCCAGGTCACCCGCTGCCCTAAAGTTGGGCAACCTGGGGTGGGGGGTGAGCAGGGTGAGTGGGGTGAGTCAGGCAGAACTGCAGGAAAATAACAAGAGGCTACTCGCATCCGTCAATTGACAGGTGTTAACAGACCAAAACCAGGGTCTAAGTGCCAAGAGCATCCATTCGTGTAAGATTGGCATGTTGCAATCATCCATCCATCCATTCATCCATTCAGCTCCGATTGGCGTTTTGCACTCTGCTGTACTAAACTCCCACATCAACAGCCTCCAATTAACTCAAGGACATCGTGGACACGCGAAGCCAGGTTGCGACCTTGCAGCATTGTTTTGAATGAGAGCTTTCGCTGTGCTCATCCTGCACATAACAAACTGACGTGTCCGCATCTTGACTTTGACAATACAACCAGGTGTTAGGCATGAATCAAGCTATGGTCACCTTGATAAATTCTAATTACTATTTTAAGGCCTAAATGTTGCCTTGTCAACACACACACACACACACACACACACACACACACACACCAATGGTGTGCTAGTCTTACGGCTAATTCGAACCGGAGCAAAATACTCATCTCATTCAGAGCAGCATGCATATGAATATCGTGACTTATATCCAGATTATAAAGCCTTTAGAGCTCGTTAGTCCAAGATCTCCCCGGGCATTTTTGCCCCAAAATAATTAACGGACCCTGGTCTGTCTCCAAGCCTCTGCCCTGAAAGACACATGCTCAAAGCTTTACGATATGCCAAGCGTGAATCGCGACTCGGGCCATCGAAGCAGGAATAGCGCTGTTGAATCATGCAACGAAAGGGAAGAACCCAATATGGCAATGGGCCAGCATTTGTGCTAGTTTCCAAATTGCCGTGCTCCCCCGCTACTGTTAAAGTCTTTCCCCTGTTGTGAAGCCATTCATGGCGAATCCCTCCAGCGGGAGACTCCCTATAGTATTCCGGAACAAGACGTGATTTGGAGGATTGTATCAGGCGACACCAGACGTGGTTGTCAAGCGTGCGAAAATTTCCGAGCTTGTGATAGGTGGTGAGCTTCAACCTCCATTTTTTATGGTCCCCACCTCTTTCGATAGCTACTTCATAGTCGGTGAAGCACATGATACATGATCCAATTGCGTTGTCGGGATGTATATCGAATTTGGGCTCGGCCGCAGAAATCCGTATGCTTTGGAGCTCGGGGATACAAGTATCGCCCTCTTCCCAGAAACGTAGGCTAGGCATCTTGCTGGAGCCGAGAATGTGTCGACACACGGGAAACTCGAGGCTATCGATAACCCTAGAGAAGTCGACTGTGGAGCACAGAGGTCCGCTTATGCTGTGATGACGGCAAACAAACAGTTCATCGTTTATCACCTTTGCAGAGGTTTGATGGGTAAACACCCACCGTGTCGCAGCCTGTGAGGAGATGTTTTGACGTAACGGTCGCAAAGAGTATCTTCCGCCGCGCAGGTGGGCTTCAAGCGGGAAGTGGTGCGTTTTGATCTCTTCGTTGTCCAAGGGGATGGATCTTTCAAACTCAAACATGCTCTCGAGGTGTTGAATGGGTAAGCCATAGCCTGCTCCGTAAAAATGCCGGTTCATGACGAGATGCCCTTCAGAGAAAGTGATCTCGGGAACGCCGCATTTTAGCCCCTTGACCGCCGGCCTCCAAGTCACAAGGCTAATGCTCTCGATCCAGGGTTGGCAGTCAATAGCTCCGCGGCAGCCACCAACATGCAGCTTCGGTAAGGGCTGAGCCAGGAACTCGCGGACGATTCGACGTTTGTGATCGCAGCGTGGGTGAAGCTGTCCTTGCAAACCACCCTCACCGTTACGCTCCAAGGGCCGAAGCCGTATGCAGCCAAAGCATAGGAACCAATCCGGTGTATCTTTGCATAACAGCAGGAGAATAGCAAGTAGATCTTGCCTGTTCATTTTGGGAACTGGTGAGTTGGGCAGAGATATGTTAAAAAGGACTTGCAGGCTAAAGCGAGGGCTATACGTGATGGTGTTGGTAGCTGGTTTGCAATTATGAATAGCACCTCGCGTGGCATCAGTGATAGCTGGCGGCTTCTTGTTTGTGGCTCGACGGCCTTGGGTATCCGGGATCGTGGCTGCATTCTGAATGTCTCGTTGTCGGGCGAAAGTGCTCAGTGTGCTGGGCGGATGCTGCTGATGGGTTTGTAGTGCACCGGATCAAAATTCAGATTGGCAGAGCGGAGGCTATGGGATGATATTTGTATGAAAGACTCATGAGAGACATCAAGGTTACGTATGTGATAAAGATTTCATGGCAAAACAGATATGATTCACCTAGTAAATGGCCTTTTTGCTAGCTGAGTTTTACCAATGTACATACAAACCTAATTAGCCTGCAAAATCCTTACACTACACATGGTACTTTGCTTGGTCGACGATGCTCTTTTCTTCGATGCCATTACCTACGAAGTAAGTCTGTCATCGTTAGTCTTTGATGCTTTCCATGGTTGACTGCCCATCCATACAAGAAAGCGCGGGGCGCCTCTCCGTCATTGTCGGCCCCGAAGCCCCAAGCCAGTTCCATCCAAAGCTAGCATTAAAATCAGGGGAGGGGTCACCGTAATCTGGTTTGGGTCATATCCTTTTCCTCGGTAATTGAGACATGGAAAACCGTCTGGTTTCGTTGCTAAGGGGTGATTAGGAGCTTGCCTAAGTTGCCTCTGGGGAATCCTCAATAGAGCGTAATGCTAGCATGATCCACAAGAAGCGAATAACAACTCAAATCTCACGGGTCATGATGAAGCTAAGCTTTCGATATAGCTCTCTTGAACTTCTGTCTTTTGAAGCTTCCATTGCTTGTTCTCCAAGCAACATGAGGCGCGCCGGGTATCAAATTATTGATTGCATGTTGGGTTTACATATAAGCTTACACCTCTCTTTCTAACTACAGGAGGTAGACTACGAGCTCTCAAAGCTTAATAGAATCTAAAACACAGTATCGCAAGAACGCATCCTGATTCTGGACGCGCTTTTTTGACCTTCCGGATTGGTGCCTCACCTCCTTTGCGCCTACGTTTTAACGCCGCTGGTGACCTCTGTGCCGCCTCGGCGGTGGCGCTAGCGGCCTGCTGAGGGTTGTCCTGTGGTTGTCTTCTGTACCACTGTAGGTACATGTTGCGCGTGGTGAGGGTACTTTGAAAAGGTGACTTGGGGTGCCTAAAAAGGAGTGGCAGACCGCCAGAAATAACCACCTAAGCCCCAACACACACATTCATGTCTCAATTCGCGGCTGAACAAGGGTTGGCGGCGGAGCTTTAGGGTCGTGCCGTTGGCCCGGCCGAAAGGCTTGGGTGGACGGCTTAGTGGCCGGGTTCCCCAATGAGGCAACCCGAGGCTGAGGCAAAGTGCAGATTCACTTTGACGCCAGCTGGTCTGATGTGAGGTGGTTGCGCCCCATCGCCTTGCAGAGGAGAGGCTCTTTGATTTCTGGGGAATTGTTCCAAAAAGGAGATGCCATCCTGGGGATGTGCGGGGTAGAGTTCATCGGGGATGGTGTAGCGCTCACCCGCCCGGACTAGGTTCGGTGCTGAGTGATTTACTGGTGGAACCAGGCATTGGCGGGGTATGAACCTGTTGGAAGGCCGAAAATCCTTCTTGGCGAACGCTCGCTGAATGTGTCAAGCTTACTATTGCCTCTCTAGTTGGCTCCGGGGCAGGAATTTGTAAGCGCCTGGTGGGCAGTGGACTCTGTGTCGGTTTGTGGAGGCCATCGCGCAACATCGGGCTACTGGTGTTACACCACCACACGGATTTGATGAATGGACATTGGTAGAGTTAATCAACATATTGTTGTGGTATCTAACGCTGGAAATCTAGATAATCTAGTGGTATCTCAATAATGGTCAAGGTCCGTAGACCCCACAAGATAATAGGAATTAATGGCACACGAATCTGCCGCGTGCCCGTGTGAGAAAGCCGGTTACTGTCCGACGTTGACATAATTCGTAGCGATTGAAGTCGCTTTGCGGCCTCTGGCCAAGTACCATTCCCAACCAGGGGACCGTTGCACAACGCGGGAGGATGAGACCCATCAAGACTTCTCCGACTTCTCGACGTTCTGCGTCTCCTCGTCCTGGCGAGCCCACAAGCCGTTGGGCTCGCTGCTGCTGGTGCTGCCCTCGCGGCGGTTCTCGCGGGTGCTGGCGTGGCCAGTCTCCTTGACATCGTCGTACTGGATAAGGAGCTCGCCGTTCTTGCCGTAGCGGTGGGGCTCATTGCGGGCAACATGGACGACATCGAATGCACCCTTGAAACCGGGGGAGGCCTTGGCGAAGATGGAGTCCATCTCCTCGAGGGAACGGTAGGCGGTCTCGGGGAAGAAGAAGTAGGTGACGGGGACGATGATGGCGTTGATGATGGCGAAGATGGTGTATGTGTGGTGTCCGATGGAGTCGAACGCGACAGGAGTGATCATGACAACCTGGGTAGGGTTAGCATCAAAGTACGACGAACCGAGAGTTTGAGGACATACCATGAAGTTGAAGATCCAGTTGGCCGAGGTGGAAAGAGCATTGGCAGGAGCGCGGATGCGCAGGGGAACGATCTCGGCGGGGTAGAGCCAAGTCATACCAAGCCAGCCGATGGCAAAGAAGGTGTTGAAGACGAATAGGAACACAATACCAGTGATCTGGCAGGCGTAGGTGGACTGAGAGTTCACACCGGCGAGGATAGCCATGGTGATGGCCTGGCCGACAGCACCGAAAAGCATCAGCTTGCGGCGACCGACGCGCTCAACCAAGAAGACGGCGGGCCAAGAGGCAATGAAGTACTCGGTACCGTTGAGCGCAGCTAGCAAGTGAGACATGAAGCGGGACATGCCCAAACCGGAGTAAATGACGGCGGCGTAGTATGTGATGAGGTTGATACCGCAGATCTGCTGGAACATCTGGTTGACATAGGCTACGCAGGTGCGATGGAAGTTGCGGTTCTTGTCCATGGTGAAGAGGTCCTTGAAGCTGCCCTTGGACATCTCCTCGACAGTCGCCTTCATCACGACGTACTCGTTCTTACAGTAGTCGTCATCCTCAGGCAAGTCGGCGATGGCGGCAATGACCTCCTTGGCCTCCTGGTCGCGGTTCTTGAGAATAAGCCAGCGAGGAGACTCGGGCAGGTTCCAGACGAAACCCAGGATGAAGACACAGAAGAGGATCTGGAGTGCCAGGGGGAAACGCCACGAGACGGAGCCGGGGGCGAAAGACATGCCGAGGTCAATCCAGTAGGAAATCATGATACCACCGCTGATGAGAGCACCCTCAATCATGACCAGCTTGCCGCGCTTGTGAGAGCTGCATGTCTCAGACTGCCAGGTAGGAACTGTCGAAGTGTTGCCGCCGTTTCCGAGACCAGTGATGATACGCCCGATGATGAGGTGCTCAAGGGAGAAAGCCGAGGCCTGGAGAGCAGCTCCGATGACCATGATAGAAGTGCCGAGGATAATCATGCGCTTGCGACCGAGGGGGTTTCCGATGAAGATGGTGATGATGGCGCCGATGAAGCAGCCCAAGTTGTAGGAGGCGACGGCGATACCTTGGTTGGTGGCGCGTGTAGACTTCTCGCCGGGGAGGAGGCCGGCAGCCTCCGGGTCAATGGTAGGGAACTGATGTTGGAAGGCAGGGAGAGTGAGAATACCACCAGTGACACCCTGATCTGGAGAGGGAATCGGGTCAGTGAAACTGCCGAATCGGAATCAGGTCCGAAATGTTTGTTGATGAAACCTACCGTATCCGAAAAGCAAGAAATCACATCCTGCGATAATACTGATGGCCCAGTTGAGGCTCTTGCCTCGAAGGCCAAAGTAGTTGAGCTTGCCCATTTCGAAGACTCTTTCACAGGGGACGGTATCTGATCGGGGTGTTCCAGACAATGTCGAGGACCGTAGGTCGTAGTACGGCCGGCGAAGAGAATGAGATGGTCGAGATGAAGAGGTAGCATCAAGAGGATCAGATGCGAACTGGATCGGCGAGCGTCGACCTTATAGATGAAATCTCCAACCTACTGCGACGGGGTAATGATCGGCAACGTCAGCCAGTGGCCAAACTCTTTTTCTCCTCACCCTGTGCTCACTCCTCAATCAGAACGTAGTCAACTCGCAGCAGTACATGCCTGACCTGCATTGACATGGTAACATTGCTACTCGTGCCAGCCTCGGACCTTGGCGTTTGCTGTTTACACCCAACCCCGAGAACCCCAAGTAGCCAATCCCCAGCCGCCCCTCAAAAGGCTGCCCCGATTTCCCCCAATCCCCGTACGATCCAAGATCCCTCTGGAGGGCGACCCGGAGGTATGAGAAATCCCCACCCGGCTCCACGGACATGGACGAAGGGGAACGAGGGACGGTGACATGTCGTCAGGCCGGCCAAGACGCCGTCATGAGACGCATGGGATCCTCTCAACCAATACGGTGCCGGAAAGGTAGGACTTTTGCGGGTTTGCCTCTGCAGGACGTTGCAATACGGTGGCTTCACCGCTCTGAGACGCGACCTCGTGGAGACTCCGTCGTTGTCGCCGGCAGAATTCGGAGAGAGGCCGATGCGGGATTGGTACCTCGTGGAGGATACGGCAGCAGTTTTTTTCGTGAAGGCGGGCGCAAAAAGACTCAAAGGAGCCGCAGTGGTGTCCATTATCGCACATTATCGGTGGGGTTTTGATGGAGATGCATCGGAGGCTACGACGTCATACCTTGAATTTTTGATAGACTGATAAGTAGTGCAGTCGAAAGGTACCTTGTAGGGGCCCTTTGTGCGTACTGAGCGAGCCAATATCGTTGGTCCTGTTACACTTGGTTGGTTCATTACCTGTCCAAGCGGCGCCATATGCGAGTCAGGGGGCCCTGCGCGAACCCTGCGGCAAACCCTGGGCCGGGCTCGCGCCCAAGGCCAGAGAAGCGCCGAGGAGACCAGGTCCTGCTCGCTGGTGGGTGGCATCGTAGCCGCTTAGAGCGCTTGCAACTGCGGGTTCTGACTCTCTCGCCCGACCGTTTGGATGCCTGTTTGGTTGTCCTGGCAGATTTAAGCTGGGCCCTCGTCGTGGGGACAACGGCGACAAAACCAGGTTTCAAGTTAGAATACTCGCACACGATTTGTCAACGTAGGCAGTTGTTGGTGACGAGTTGTGTCGACGGCTGTGGACCGTATGACGTATAGTTTCGGGTCATGTTGGTTTTGGAGAAGGCTCAGTTTTATTGTTTCTCTGTCCGACTCAGGTTTGCCCTTTCCGTAGACAACTCGACATTGAACGAAACGCATGTCGTTGACTGTGAAAAGCTTAATCCTGTGCTAAGACGCGATCCAAGAACGACAAGCCACGACAAGAAAATTCGCTGGAGTTGACACTTCGCCAAATGTCTTGTCAATTGCTTGTTCGTTGTCTATCTCTTGGTATTGTGTATCCTCATCTCTTGTCCTTCGTAGACCCAGAATACACCGCGGCTAACTGTGGAATATACTGGAGCTAAAGTGGAATCTCCATTCCGATTTATCCATGTATCCCAAATTCTGTGCCATGACGTCGTCTAAGAAGGAGTTTTTGCCAGCTCGGCCTTACCGCATCAGGCAATCCGAAGACGCGCGCCAGGCGTTCAGCAGGAGAACAACAACCGGCCAGTATTCTCAACACAACCAATGAAAGGTACCAGCAGGCTCCGAAGGCCGGTCTTCCGTACGGAAAAACTCCCGGGGCTCTGAGTTCTGTGCCCGTCCTGCACCCGCATTCCATTTCCGCAAGAACTGGAGAAAGGTGAGTAAACCCTCCAGACAATTTCCCCAAACCCAAAATGAACTGACCAAGTGCCCACAACAATCTGCTGGTCGATACTATGCGAAATGCAATGAAACCGATGTTGGACCTTGGCGCACAAATTCCTGCGTCCTTTTGACAGCCGTCGGACGCACGCTGACGTATGGGTAGAGTCTGCTTTGATATCGTCCAAAATCTCACTGATGCCTCATTCACGGTTGGCTCGATGGCTTTTGCGACGTGAAGCGTGTTGCCGATCGCTTACCAGCAACTTGGTTAACCATGGCTGTCAACTGTCAGGCTCCCTGGCAGAACGTGGTTTCCATGTTGCTCAAGCCACTAACTTCCCATTGCTGGCAGACACGCATTGCCCATCTCCGGAAATGTAAAGAGATCATCATCACAGAGCATCTTTTCAGGTCGTTGAACGCTTACCGAAGAAGGCAGGACCCTGACTCTGCATGTGTTGAACGGTTTGGCTGAACCAGGTGTCTCCACAACTCAGGCGAGAGATGCCTGGCGCAAGAGGAAAACCGGGTCCTGCCTGGTGTATCTCAAAGAGAGAGGGGAGATATTTTGATGAAAAAGGCAAAAAACTGCCCAGCGGTGGGATTCAGCACCGGAAACAACAGGGTCTCACGTGTCGGGCAAACTCGTGTGTTTTCTGAAAGGGAGATTGCGACTTGTAACTGATTCTCCACCATATGAACGATTGAAAGCATTTGTAGTTGTTCACATACCGGAACGGCTTCCAGATCGATGTTTCTATCGAGTAATACTCGGCTCAGTCGAGCGCAGCTTTCCCGCGTTGTTGCGGCAAACACGGGAGGCGGGAGCGCCAAGCCGACAACATCGCCGATTCGCCGGTCCGGAAAATTCTGCACTCTCGGCCCCACACCGAGGAACCAAGTTTTTTTTTGGACTTGAGGTGGGCTCCCGACCCTGGCCGCCGAGAACTGTTAGTCTGTGAGAGCTAGGAAGTAAAGTGGGCTCAGAGTCCGATTGAGGCAGCCCATAGTGGACTTTGATGGTCAGCAAAAAAGTTGGGGACGAGGGGGAGAGAGGGGCCGAGGGTAGAGCATACTGTAGAAAGTAGGAAACAAGTAAGAGGAGGAGGGGCGCCGCATCAGGTCATGGTTCGGGTCAGAGACTGTCACAGGTCGAACGAATCCGTGGTTCTGTGGTTCTACCCCGAGTCAATGGAGCCTCCCTGATACCCTGAACCACTTATGATGCCTACACTGAGGAACCATCATGTGATGCAGTGGCAAACTGCCTAAACCGACCTCACCACTTCGCGACAACCGCGCGGCGACGGTCTCACGTCGGCCTTTTCGTGCTAGCGCCAGCTTGCCAACTCGTCTAGGAAATTTCCGTGATAGGGGTCCCAAGAATGGAAGACCTTGAGACGTGAGCGCTACGCCTGTGGCAAACGATGCTTGGCCTTGGTTTGGTCGTGAAAATGACGTCGATGTTTGTTCCCCACACTGCCGTTTTTCTTCTAGCCTGGGTAGTTCTGGTTCGAACCTCCCTGCTATAACGTGATAGTGGCACTCGGGCCCCTCTAACGCTCTTGCGATAAACACTTTTCGACGCTTTCCGTCATCACCGGAATAACTTCCAAGGAAGGAACGCAAGCTCGCTGGGTATCTTATCGGATAGGCTACCAGGCAGCCATGGGCATGATGGGGAAGACGGCGACTCTTAGCCCTGTCAGTCTCGTCGGCCAGGGTATGAGAAACTGTACCACGAGAAAACCTGACGATGACGAGATAAAGAACCAGGTTTCATATGTTTTCGACGATTTCAGTTTCGCATAACAACCAAGAAGTTGCCACGGGAGTGACCTCTAGGTCTCGTTGCTAGATTACTGGTGCTTTCAACGATAACCTTCAGTTGCTCGCTCGATATCACGACTTACACCGATGAAAGGGACAGCATTCTGATCTACACGATCATCGATTGTTCCTCTTTTTAAACAGTTCGAATTGCTGGTCGAGGCCTTCCACTTTATCCCCGGAAAAGCAGTCCCCCGCTGGTAGCAAGTACGGACTGTGGCTCCGTTGAATAAGGGCTTTGTGGGTCTTTCGTTCCGAGGGTCCCGGTGAGATAGGTACCGTGCTACGGATAGGTGATAGACTATCGGCCACAAGACGGCGGGAGCCGCCGAGCAATGCCACCACAACCTTCAGTTGAGGGTATAACCAAACGCTTGAAATATGAACGTTAGCCTTCAGAATGTCTGCTAGCTCAGGTCATTGTTGAGTAACCATACTTCTTCATTCTTTTCTCAGTAAACCGTTTCATCAATCGCAGAAGGCGCCCAACCTGGTTGTGGGAATCAATCATAGGCGCCTTCATGCAGGACCCCCCAGCTCATCAAGACGTACTACAAGGAAATACGCAACAAAGCTCTCATCCAACCAAAGTTTACCCTAAACATGTAATATTCGTCTTGGCAGTTTGCAAAGGCCTTTTTTGGTCAGGTATAGACCATCTTTGGATGAGCCACGGACTTGAATTGACTAGAAACCAACTAGACTGAAAACGTGAGCATCTGTAAATCTCAAAATGTGGCGCAGTATAATTTTGTTTAAAAAAGGCCCTCTCGACTTCCTGTTTTTCATCTCCAGGCTGTATCCGAGGTTTCAACGGAAATTCCAGGTTATCTAGGTTTTACTTCTGAGCGTTGAAGTCTACTCTTATATTGACCCTAAATGGTCTCAGGTTGCTGTGCCACTTATCTTCATGATATAGGATCTCTGTTATATAAGATGATACTATCAATCAGAACCTCCATCAAAAATCTTAAAGAACGTGTGTTTCTCTCTTCGTATGTCTCTGAGGCAATGTCATAGAATGCACGCGGAAGACTCGCCACGTCGACAAGCGACACACGTGGCAGGACCAGTAGAGCAGCAGTTGCAGCAACGACAATTGAAGTTGCATTGCCTTGCTCAGTGAAGTCCCCCTAGACGTGTTACATGATGTGTGAGTAACTGTAAGTACCGGAAAGATATTTTTCATAGTTAATCTCAATTGTGAGGAAGCAGGCTGCACACAAATGAGAACAGCTCAACATAGTTACCCTGAAAATGAGACTCTCTGTCACGAGCTTGTCCCACCTGTTCATCTGAGCTCCATCATCTAGCTAATTAAAACTTCAGAATTGTAAACATAGTTTAGGGTAATTGAGATTATCTGCAGAATTGTACCTCCCTAGTGAGGAAACCTTTCCCTATCCTGATGCTAAGTTGGGTCAGTTCTTTGACTGTTAAAGGGGCGAAGGCGGGAACTGCTAGAAACACAAGAGGGGACTTGAAACGAATCTGGAAAGCCAAGAGACGCAATGTAGTGTCGAGATGTTGTCTGAGTCTGTAAGTAGAATGATGCTATATGTCGAGAAGCTAAGATCTGTTTTACTTCGGGGTCTTCCACTAACGTGGTTGATAAGCGAGTGAAACAGACAAGCGAGTGAAACACTAAACCGCGATCATGACATGTATTCAAGGAAATCCAAACCACAACTAAATGAAACTAATTGAAACTACTTAGAACCCTCTTCCTCAGACATTTCTTCATTGAACTGACATGTTCGTGCATTGTGCCTAGTGTTTCTGTAGACGCTACATCGTTGTTGATTTGTCTCGGTCCTCGGCTGGCGACTACTACTCTGGCGCGTTTCCTCCTGAACCTGTGCTATTACATCCCTTTGTGACTATATATCCTCTGCATTAGCTACAGTAAGACTCCCTCCCTACTAGAGATGTATTTTCTTAGCTTTCTAATATTAGCTAAGTAGGTTGTTTTGCTCCTAAAGGGTTTTGTTCTTAGCTCTTAATATAGTATTCTCATGTATATATCCTAGCACTCCTTTAAGAATATACTTA
>JAIMZG010000943.1:0-13703 GCA_020466075.1 Colletotrichum coccodes
GGTAGAGAACTTCCTCTGTAAGTGTTGGTTTGCCATTCAGGTGGGTTTGAAGTGATCACCAAATTCCCATAGCAATTATAGTGCGTAATTGCTAGTCAGAAATAGCAGTTGGAAGGCTAGAGCTTATATAGCTAGGATCGCGGGTTGCCGTGGTGGAAGTAGGAAGTGCCCCGCCAACTGCGGCTGGGTGGCATTCCCCTTCCCGCGGGCCCGCAATGGGCGATTCCCAACTGCCTTGCTTTTGCCCGTTGTTCCAACAGTAAGCTTTTGAGGCAAATTGGGGGTGTGTATAACTTGATGTCATTTCGAACCATCACAGCCCTTAGAAGTCGGTTGTGTATCAAGGTGCATTAAATTCAACTACTGTTGAATGGGATGAATGATGGTATAGCCTTTCTACCCTGCACTCGGGGGCGGATAATGGCACCGGTAATGCAGAGAAAATGGCAGGACAAGGTTGGGCCTACGTTACTCCTAGCAGTTGGCCAATAGGACGGTCAGGATCTTCACATTCGTCTTCACAAACGTGCTCCAGTCAGCGCTCTGTGACGGCATCCGAAAGATGTCCACTTTGCCTACAAATACACCCATCATCGTCAAGTTCATTATCCTTACGGACGTGGAAATACCGAGTACCTCCTGCCACTGTTGTACTTGCTAGCGCTGCAACGCCTCGGTGCTTTTATCCATTCTCCAATCTCAGGCGTTCTGGCTGGCCCGCAGGTCAACGCCGGCTATCAAATCTCACTTCCCTGAGCTTCAAGAATTTTCGCTAAGCCGCGTTGGAGAAGCTACCACCCGCGACGCCAGATCTCAAATCACTACGACGGTGTCGGTCTGTTAAACTACCGCTTGCAAACCTCTCGAGGCTTAGCTAAACAACGTAGACAGGCCCAATCTCGAACGAGCGGTGAGCAGAACATGGGCGTGGGCTAGGCAGGGGAAAGTTGAGCCAAGCCGAAGCCGAGCTTGAACAGCCCTAAACTTGTCTTAGCAAAATCGGCGTTGTGTTACATACTCAACAGGACCATCTGGTACCCAGATCCGGGTTAGAGTACATCTGTCGTCCACACATGTCCTAAGCCTCCTCCAAACGATACATTCTCGTATCACCAACCACTCCGAGTCAATTTCAGAACAACTCATCCCTGGGATCTTCCGAACTCGGTGGTGAGCAGAACCTTCAAGCCGCCAGGAACGGTATGTCTGTCAAAGTAACCGTACCACTTGTCAATGTCCTCAAGCTTGGCTACACCGATCAGGTCAGTCAAGAGAACTGTTTCAATCGCAGAAGTCTCGGAGACATACCTTCGTGAGTAAACATCCAAGACGGGTCATACTTGCCCTCAACGACCATGTTGAGGAGGAAAGGGTGATACTACTTTCGGGTTAACAAATGCTCCCAGTCGCGGTTCAGACCGACCTACCTTCTGAGCCATCAGCTGCCCTCCTCTGAGCGTGATTGTCTTTTCCATCAACATGCCAATTGGGAAACGGTTGGTAGAGAAGAAGAAGTCGCCGATCAGCGCAACATTCCCGCCTTTCCGGGTTGCCTTGATGCAGGCGGTCAACGTATCACCGCTGTCCGCCTCCAGCCCCAAAGCCCGCATACTCTTGTGCGCCAACGACTGGGCGCTTCGGAAGCCGCTAGCCTCGATGCCACGATCAAGACCCAGGGGCTCGACGGAAAGAATGTAATCCGCAACATCTTTGTGTTGCGAGACATCGACCGGGATCATGCCAAATTCCTTTGCCTTTTCCAATCGCTTCGGATCCACATCCATGGCGTACACCCTCTTCGCACCTCGAAGCTTCGATAGCCGCTGGATAGAAAGACCGACCGCGCCACATCCCCATACGCCGACGACGTCTCCATCCCTCACCTCGGCCAGCTCGCACCCATGCCAGGCTGTGGTGGTGACGTCGGCAAGCCCGACGAGTTTCTTCGCATCAATGTCGTGCGGGGCCTTGACGCAGGTGAGATCGGCGTTGGGAACACGGCACCATTCGGCCTGGTCTCCCGAGTACCCGCCGGTGAGGTGGGAGTATCCAAATATTCCGGACAGTCGGTGGCCGTACAGCTTCTCCATCTCTTTGGAAGGGTTCGTCTTATCGCAGAGGGAGTACTCTTCACGTTTGCAGTAGAAGCACTCTCCGCAGGCAATGACAGGGAGGATGATGACGCGGTCGCCGGGCTGCAGGTTCTTGACCTCGGGGCCGACCTCTTCGACGATGCCAATGGCCTCGTGGCCCATGATGTCGCCCTTTTTCATGGCCTGGTTCATCTCACCAGAGTACATGTGCAGATCGGAGCCGCAGATGGTGGCGTGGGTGATGTGAACAATCGCATCCTTGGGTGCCGTGATCATTGGCTTCGGCACCTCCTCGATCCGGATGGACCTCGTGCCATGGAAGACGGCAGCCTTCATCTTGTCCGTGGGATGAGGCTTGTAGGCCGTCGAGGCGATGTGACTGAGAAAGTCAGTTTCGGGTGCTTTTCAACACCAGAAATGTCTGCGATGCCGCCTACCTTGCTATTGCTGCCATGTTTGAATTCAGCACGCGTTCTTTGGTAGATTCTTTTGATAAATTCCCTCGGTCGGGTCGAAAATGATGTAGATGATGCGGCAACTGGTTTTAATTGGCATGGAGGCTGCCAAGATGTTCTCTTCACATGTTTATCAACTATATCGCCGGACGCTTAAGCTTCGTGAGAATTGCATCACAGCGTGGTGGTTTCCTCCATTCATCTTCAAAAGCGGCTTGAACGATGGTGGAACTGAAGTCATCGTCTCGTCACTCGCTGAACCGTGCTCACCTCCACTTCGCCCGCGACAAGTCATAAACATATGACTTCGGATGGATTTGGTGCCATACCGGTATTCCTGATCTGTTTTGCCCTAGTGTGAAAAGAACAAATCAGAAGTTCGCTTCAGCTTAACTCGGGTTTTAAGCAGGCTCAACCTTGCACGTGTCAGCCCATCCAAAGATGACCCGGGCAGACGTCACAGACACGCACAAATGAAGATGCATCGATCGCAATCATGACCGCATCCCATGTTGATTTGTTTTCTTTGACATCCATGGCTTTCTGTGGTGTTCGCATGATGCATTTCCGCCAGCGAAACATCAATCAGCAACCTGCGGTATCCCTGCTACACATTTGAACCCACCGATTCAGCCACTCGTGCTTTTTGTGAGCAGATCAAATCAGAATGCACTGCATCGTCCAAGGTCAATCTCCCGAAAGCGCCGTTTAACATAGCATTTGCGTTGTTATAACTGGTACCTGGCCGATGAACATGGCCTGTCACATCGGTGACATTCGGGAGGCACAAGCCGACCACGCCGATGTTGACCTTGGAAATAAACCTGCCGCGAGAAAACATCAAGTGTTCGGCGCCAGAAGGGTTATCAAAGACGAATGAATGGGCCCGCAGTATCTGGGAACAGTTGATCTTGGGCTATGACTATCAGATAACATTCCGCAAAAATCTGCACTTGTCAGTCTATGGGCGCCAAAGACCTGCAGCTCAACCAGCTTACTGCGTCCGTCGTCGGTCCAGAATGACCAACACGGTCGCAGCCCTTCGTTCCCCACATCATGTTCAGCAGACCGCGATGCATTAGTTACTTCTGGGGTACAGTCCGGGGGATCGACGTAGACTCCGGAGCACTAGCCTCATGTTTTCTTTCCGAACCGACCCGAACCGACAATCCGTACCGGCCGACACCACCGAACGCAAAGCCGGGCCCGCGCCTTCATGCTGGGCCGATTTCTTCTGAGACTTGCCACGGAAGAGTGATCTGTCAACCGAACTCCCGAAGTAGACAATTGTATAAAACAATTTGACCCTCGCAACTATCAACCGATCACCCAACAGACTGGATCTTTGGTTGTCTTTTCACTAATACAGCCGTCATTCTATATCGGGTACCTCTTCTAATACACCGACTACTTCACCCGACTGCCCGACTTCAACTGTCACAATGTTCACACAGACACAGACCGTCGAACCAGCCGAGGCCAAGCTGACCTTTGCCACGCAATTCGAGACCAAAGACCTCGTCACGTTCGACACCAATAAGGAGTATGGCGACTGGCGAGATGAATTCCACAAAAACGGCTGCGTCGTCATCAAAAACGTGATTAGCAAGGAGCGTGCGCAGTACTACTGCGACAAGCAGATCGAGTGGCTCAAGAAGTTCGAGCTTGGATTTGACGAGGAGGACCCATCTACATGGACCGCGGGCCACCTTCCCGTCAGCTTCAAGGGAGGGTATGGGCCACCATCCCGTTGTTATGGTGTCCGAGAGAGGCTAACGGACAGCCCCAGCATGTACTCGGCCTACGGCGCATCCCACGAAAAGATGGCGTGGGAAGCCGCATGGAGCCAAAAGTTATCGAAGTCTTTGAAAAGCTCTGGGAAACCAACGAGCTGATCACCTCGTTTGACGGCTAGAACATCTCCATGCCCAACCGCAAAGACATAAGCTGGAGCCCTTGGCCTCACTGCGATCAGAATCCCGAGAGGAAGGGGTAGGTCGTCGTCTCTCGTGGCGCATTTCAACTACACCAACCAGGCTGACCTTGTCCAGTATGCAAGCGGTGCAAGGACTTCTGAACTTCGCCCCGAACGGCCCCAAAGATGGCGGCCTCATGCTGATGCGCGGCTCCGCCAAGCTCTTTGACGAATTCTTCGCACACAAGCGCGAGTCCGCGGACCACGAAGACGCCCCTCCCCCAGAGATAAGATTCATGGACCTCTTCCTCTTCAGCGCCAAGGACGTCAAGTGGTTCGAGAGCAAGGGCTGCGAGCTTTTCAAAATGAACATGCAGCCCGGCGACTTTGTGCTCTGGGACTCGCGCACCATGCACTACGCGCGCTTCCCCGAGGGCGAGCAGATCAGACACGTGCAGTATATCTGCATGACGCCGCGCAGGTTTGCGACGGAGGAGGCTCTGGAGGCCAAGAAATTCTGCTTCGAGAACTGGTTTGGTACCACGCATTGGCCCCACTGGTAAGTCTTCCAAGCCGCCTTGGCTGTCTGGAAGTGCATGGACTGATTGAGGATGTGGTAGCAACATCCGCCCTTCGCAAGATCCTCCCAAGAGAAACGGGGAGATTTGCCCCAAGCATCGCAAGGAGCCGTTCGAGAAGCCACAGATCACAGATAGACTGCTCCAGTTGGCTGGAGCGAAGCCGTACTGAGAGTTTGGGGTTCATGACCTTTTAACATCATTAGCGATGCTTGTAGACTATAGCATGACGCAACTCTCGTAAACGAGTAGGATTATCAATCATGTTGGAGTGTTAATAATGGTTTCTAAAGGAAGCTCGAATTATTAACAATACGGGAACACATACGAGTGGATGATTGGTGGACTGACATTTACCCAGCCAAGATTCTTCGTCGAGGACACTCGAACGCCTTATCGGCCGATCAACCCCCGACGCCCGCTGCACCGGTCACAAAAGGGCGCTCCAGCAAAGAGCGAGAACAATAATCCTATGGATTACATTAACAATTGAAACGCTGGGGAGCTCACGCCCTTAAATAACTGGGCCGAGTCAGAGGCAGGACAGACTCTGGGGAAGTTTTCCCCGGACGGGCAGCGAAGTTCAAAGCCGATCGCGGAGGGTTGGCGACGATCCCTGGCGGCGTCTGCTTGGCGGGAGACATCATTTATTAACGGGGATTCCCACAGTCTAGCCCGTAATGATTGGCCATTGCTACCTCGGATCTCTTGGTGGTACTTCTGGTGAGGCTTCTTGTCTGCGTTTATAGCCGCCGCTTTGTTGAATTATCATTGTTTTTCGTCCAAGTTTCAGGAACATCAGAACGAGAGCTTGCATCAATCACCTGCAGAAATGTCAGAAAAAAGAGCTACAGCTCAGCAGGAGCATCGCTTGCCTAGTGAAGGCGATGTGGTCGCGAACCAGCATCATGATCCCGAAATGGATGCGAGAAGAGCGCCCACAACGCGAAGCTTAAGAAGCATCAGCAGAAGCGCTTCACGACCAAGCATAGTCATCGATGCGCCGCCAGACGGAGGGCGGAGAGCATGGATGGTCGGTGAGTGCGATCAGTCTAGAGTACAGCTGCGGCATATGTTTCTGACACTATTCCAGTGCTGAGCACGCATCTCGTCGTCATGAATACCTGGTCAGTCATTCGAGTCCAGTGTCTCGGCGCAATGTTGCACCACTAACACAACCGGCAGGGGTGTCGCGAACTCTTTCGGCGTCTTCCAACCATACTTCACGACGCTCTTCTCCAGGTCGCCGTCCGACATTTCTTGGATCGGCTCATTCGAAGTCTTCCTCCTGTTCTTCGTCGGGACCTTCACCGGGCGCTGGACGGACATGGGCTATTTCCGGCCCCTCTTCGTCGCCGGCTTTCTCCTCGTCGTCCTCGGCATGGTTGCCGCGTCCTTTTGCACCACGTACTGGCAATTCTTTCTCGCTCAAGGCATCTGCTTGGGCCTCGGGAACGGCTGTCTCTTCTGCCCTTGCATGGCGGTCACGTCAACCTACTTTGCGAAACGTCGCTCGTTGGCGTTCGGCGTCACCGCAGCAGGTGCTGTAGTCGGCGGACTGGCGTTCCCGAGCATGGTTCGACAACTGTTGCCCAGGATCGGACTTGGCTGGACGATACGTTCCATGGCCCTCATACAGCTGGTGACCTTGATTGCGGCCGGGCTGCTCATCAAGACCAGGATCCCACCTCGACGGGCTGCCCCGCTGGTGGAGTGGGCGGCTTTCAAGGAATCCGAGTACAGCTTCTATGCAGTCGGGGCTTTCATGGTAAGACGCCCAGACTACAGTTCGAGAACGAAAATCTAACAGATGGCAGTGTTTCTGGGGGACGTATTTTGCGTTCCACTATCTCGCTGCGTTTTCCCGTGACATCATGGGCCTATCCTACACCGACTCACTCGACCTCCTGCTTGTCCTCAATGGTGTGGGCGCGTTTGGGCGCATCATCCCAGCTCAGGTTGCCGATGTTATTGGCACCATCAACGTGTTTGCGCCAATGGCTTTCATGACCGGCACCGTCATGTTTTGCTGGATAGGAGTTCACAGCGTGACCGGGCTCTACGTCTGGTCAGTGTTCTACGGATTCTCTGTCGGCGGTGTGCAGTCGCTGTTCCCGGCGGTCCTCAGCAGTCTCACTACAGACCCGCAAAAGCAAGGGACAAGGATGGGCATGGTATTCACTGTGGTGAGCTTCGCATCCTTGACCGGGTCGCCGATTGCTGGGGCCATCATCAACGCCATGGGGGGCAGGTATGTGGGTGCACAGGCTTTCGCCGGCACCTGCATGATTCTGGGCATGATCTTTGTGCTTTCGGCGAGAGTCTGCAAGACCCGGAAGATGGGGGTCGGAGCGTCTGCTTGGATCAAGGTATAAACACTCTGGGCCTGCTGGCCCCTCGACGTCGGTTAGGGAATCGACTTCGATACATCAAGAGATATGGAGCAGCGTGCTGTAAGTTAAACCATCTTTAGTGGATTCATATACTCAGTAGTAATAATACTCGATGGTGAGGTGAATTTACTCAGAGCAACGCTCGCAGCATTTCTTCCGGTCCTGAATCAATCCAACGAATTAAGAAGCTTTAACACCCCTTAAATCGACTTTATCGTTAAAAGTAGCCCTTGGCAAGCCAACTATACCAATATATCATCTTGAAACACCAACATTCGGAGTCAATGCCGTTGATGGACACTTGTTCATCCCTCGCCGAGTTGCCGAGTGGCTACTTGTTCGTGGTTCACGTAGTCTACGATAGTCCAGTACTCTTGGGGCCGTCAGACTCAGCTGTTTCTGGTAGAAGCACCATCATCGGATATCTCACCGTTGCACTTTCGCAAAGCTATTGTGGAGTACACGTGTAGATTCTGTCCCATATACGCCCCCTCCCATGAGGTACAGTCCTTGACAGGGAGGTTTAATTTTACATTGTTACATTCAAAAGTTCATGAAATTGACAGCGCGGTTGATATGTGAGACTTAATTCCAATTCGGATATCAATGTGTTAAATAAGAACAACCCCGGGACCCATATCTAGCTTCTCGACAAGACGTCTCCGGGTTCGTTGAGACCCCAGGCGGCGAGATACTAATGCCCCCCGAAGCTCCGAAACTGGTAAAATCCCATCTTCATAGACCTCGTGGTACGATGTCGCCTGGCTAGGTGTTCACCGGACGTAGCCAGTGTCCGACACTCATGTACTCATCCAGCAGCCCATGAAACGAAGATACTATGCGACCACATCCCCGCACTTTGTGACATCTATAACAAAACCAACAGCCAAGGCCGTACTTAAGATGACGGGCATTGCCAAAAGGAAGGCAGACGCCGGATCGTCGGTGAAGATAACGGTAAACCCTGTCGCGATCATTGTCGCGGTAAATACCCAGCCCACATGCCTCTCTCCAAAAGGAGACTTCCAGAGCAGATTAAAAGCCGTGGCCCAAAGCAGAACTTCAAGAACCACCAACTGGCATATTCGTGCTTCGCAGGGTAGGCAAGACAGCCAGTGGTCTGGTCGGTGGAGGAGCAAAGGAGGCCGGTCCGCTGCTGGATCGCAAATCTGCCAAGGGCGCGGTTAGAATCTTCGTGACAACGAGGGGCAGCATTGAGACGTTACAGGAAACTTTCTCGTCCAGCCTTCCAGGCCGCCTGTCGTGAAGCTCCAGACCGTGACGAGAATAGCGAATGTTATGACCCAGCTGAGGAGTAGCCTGGTAGTTTCTGAGGCGGTCGGTCGCCGTGAAGACGACTTTCGAGCGCTTCCGTACGAAATGTTCTGCGATCTACTCTTTCCGGCCGTCTGGTCTCCATATGATTTATCCTCGCTAACGGCCAGGCACGGAACTTGTTCATACATGACAAGCCTAGCCGGCACCAGGACGGATAGACCGATCGGTGACTGAGTTTTGATTGTTTCGATTTGCTTCGTGAGAATCGGAATGGATAGTGTGACGCGGCACTTTTGCAGAGTAAGTCGGGAAATGGAAAAGGCCTGTCAACGAGCTGGGGACGTTGATTGATGCGATGGAAAGTAGGACGTGTCCGTCATCCTCCAGCCGCGAACCCCTCATTAGGCAGAAATATCACTGTGAAGGGTGTTCTGGATGCCTTACCGGGCTAGTGTAAGAAGTGCTCAACTATGCAGCGCTTAGTGCCAAAAAGTGTCGCCTTTCTTGATTTCTGGTCCGCAATGTCCTTCGTGGCGTCCAACCAGACGAGGCCACACCATTGAGGCATTGCTTCGAAGCAGGCTGCCTGCTCACCTCTCAAACACTACTGGTTCCCTGATCTGACTACTAAGTCAAGGATCGAGGGTTGAGAAACCCAGTTGATCCAGCCGAACCAAGCGGGCGAGCCGGGCGAACCATTCGTTAGTCCAACGACACTGGATGCCTCAAATACCCCCTAACAGGGGTAGCGGGTTCCTCGCCGACGCACACGCCCCATTTCTTACGACTGATTTCAAGCTACATCCTACATATCACAACCCCTTCATTCGCCCTCTACCCTCCTCTGATATCCCGTTTCCTCCTGTTTTCTTTGCTTGCCGAGAAGTTGTGTGAACGCTGAGCACGCTGCTACGAAGTCATCGAGTCAGTCCTTTGTCCGGCATCAGCAACTGATCAAACCTTCTGGCAGAGCTTCCCAAGTTCTTAGCCCGGGGTCCTTCAAGACGGACCGACAACCCAACGAGCAATGCCCGTCCGCCTGGGCGAATACTTGTTCTGCATCCAGACGATTGCCGCTTTCTCCATCGTAATCTTCGCGACGCAGGAGACGAAATTCGGCTGGGTTTCTACAGTTGTCATCATGTAGGTTACAAGGCCCGTTTCCACCGCAGAACTGGACTGAGAAGCTTATTCTTGAAACCTGTCAGCGACTTGATTGTGTGGCTTTGCCTGAGTTCTGTCCTCTTCTGGCTGTACCAGGACTACCTGGTCGGGTATCGTCAAACTCCCTGGGAAATCGTTTTGGTTGCGGCAAGCTGACAGTAGTTACACAGACGAGCCCCGTGGACCATTTACGCAGTGGTCGCACCCCTTGCGGTTTGGACAACCATCGTTGTTGCGAAAGGCATCGACATTTCCACCGCCGGCCTTTTTGCGCCCGCCTGGATTTCGCTCGGCCTTATCGGGCTCGCCATCGCCGACCGACCAAACGAATCCACACCGGACACATGTCGTCGGAATCAGTCACATCCGGACACGGAGCTGGGATTGATCCCGCGAGGGGATTCAACACGTTCTTGAGAAATCAGGAGCGCGAACGACGGAGGCACCAAGCCTTCAGCTCACGGCTAGCAGACGTGGCTAGCGAGGGCCCGAAAACTATAAATTCCCACGGGCTTCAGGAGGAGGACGGCAAGGACCGCACCTCGAAAACTCCCAGTTCCAATCCCTCCCCTAAACGAGACAGTGACACTTTCTCACCGAGACTACCCAAACGAAGCCGCGCCCGCCGACCGATACATGCGAATAACCGAGAGAAACTTCGGGGAGCAGATTCCGAGTTTAAGAGGGATTTTGCACAGAAGGGCAAGAAACTATGGACTCCTGACGATGATCCGCCTCCTGTCCCAGGCGACTCCCGGACCTTCGAAACCCGCCCTACCGAGGTCGACAATACTGAAGCCATGATCAAACAACCCGAAACCCGGCCGATTAGCCAGGAGCAGCTTATAGCCGAGGTCAAGGGTATTTACGCTGGCTTGGTAATGGTAGAGAGCAAATGCATCGAGGTCGACAATGCGCAGAGCTCTAACAAGGACTCGATGTCCAAATTGAACAACGAGCAGTGGCAAGCGCTGATAGCTTTGCACCGAACGCTGCTTCATGAACATCACGATTTCTTCCTGCGTCTCAGCATCCCACTGCTAGCCCTGCGCTTCGTCGGCTAGCTTGTAAGTATGCGATGCCTGCTAGGATGTGGCGTCATGGGATACACTCGTTTCTTGAATTGCTACGCCACCGCCTGCCAGCATCGCTGGAGCATATGCTCACCTTCATATACCTGGCTTACTCTATGATGGCCTTGCTTTACGAAACTGTACCAGCTTTTGAAGACACCTGGATCGAATGTCTCGGAGACCTGGGTCGTTATCGGTAATTATACTGACCCCTCAAACCTCTGCAGAGGGATGCTGACCAAGGCCGTAGAATGGCTATAGAGGATGACGACCTCAAGGATCGTGAGATCTGGACGTCGGTCAGCCGTCATTGGTACTACAAAGCGAGTGACAAAGCTCCCACAACTGGTCGGCTTTACCACCATCTTGCCATTCTGGCACGGCCAAATGCCCTGCAACAGCTTTTCTACTACACCAAGGCGCTCTGCGTTCCGGCCCCTTTCCTATCGGCCAGAGAAAGCATCATGACGCTGTTCGATCCGCATCTCGGCCACCAACCCCAACTCAATTTAATAGACGACGCATTCGTTCACACCCACAGCACTTTCTTCAACCACGAGGGAAATGATGTGTTTGGGTCTTCACCATCAACACAGGAGTGCTTCGAGTTTATCAACAATCTTGACAACGACATTGCGCGCATGAAGTACCGTCGTATGTACAGTGGCCACGACATTCTCGCCGCCTTCTGTTGTACCCAACTGGAATGCTACCACGATTGCCCAGACACGATTGGGAATCTCGAGCATCTCATGACGTCGATGGGAAGCGGCTTGGCAATAGCAACGACGACAGTGCCACAATTACGCCCACATCTCATTCAGTTGCTAGTGTTCATGCATTTCCTGCACAGTCATCGCCATCCACCCGGCGTAGAGCAGGCCCTTGCAGCCAAGTTCGGGTTGAATTTTCTCATGCGCCTTGTCTCATCCCCCTCGATAGTCCCCCGGGGATACAATCTACCGGACAGAGACATGCAGCCTTCTGAGTTTCGCCTCACCGACCTTTGCGCACTCCGTCCGCTGCCAGAAGACTATCAGATCAGCGGCCTAGTATGGGCTGACAAGTACTATGAAGAGCACTGGCTCACATGGCCTTTCATTGAGCATGAGCGGCTGAAAATGCCAGCATGTCAGCTGAGCCAATTCCAACACGATATTGGCAGTGAGCCTCCGGCTCGGGGTCCTGCGTCCAGGGTAATACAGAAACGCCGATGGGTAACATCGAAGTCTCTGGAGAGACGGCATGAATCGTCCGTTTCTTCACCCTCGGGATTCAGACCGTGGCAGGACCTGCTGAGCGTATTTCGAAGAGTGATGCTGGCGCGGGCACCTGGCAAATGGACTGCCATGACCTGTTTTTACATCACCGGAAACTAGCCCTGAGGCTCGAAAGTAGCAGAGTCCTAGGTTGAAGAAAAGTACTTCGAACGAGTCATTAGTCTAAAGACTATAAGGGGGGTATAGATGGAGAAGTCCGGGCGTTCCATGGATGATTTGGACCTATAACCTGTATAACCCTCCGAGTTACGGAAGGGGCAGGCCTCACCCCAGCACTCCGGCATTCCAGCAATGGAATTCATCTCAGTATATGTAACCAAGGCTCATACATGGGTTTGGTACCAAGGGAGTAGCTAATGGCGTCAATCAACCGATTACCGTAAAGCTTAGAGGGCTTGTCAGCTACGAGTGGTTGTGTGCTGCTTGGCCATATTAGTTCTGGGATTACAGGCCGCGTGCCGTCTTCAAAGTCTTCTTAATGGAAATTTGCTTCTACACCTCACCTTACAGACGCTCTAGCTCGCCAGACCGATCCATCCAACACAACCCGTATTCTCGGTGTGGGAGCCAAAATAAGCCGCTGATGGGCGTGACGATCAATTGGGCAAATCAAGACAAAAAGGGCGTCGGTGTAATGGTGTTGTATTCACTCTAGGAAAAGAAAAGGACAAAATTCCCAAGGACATCCCCCCTAGTTGGGAAATCCACTTCCACCGCATTCCACTGACGTAATCTGCTGACGTAATCTCCTCCCAGCAAGGCCATCCCACCGAATTCGCACCTTTTCACGTCCCCCCATAAGTGAGGCACCCACGCCTCATCCTCCGCCATGAATCCAGCGGTTGAATGGGGAAATCAGCGTGCTGTCAGCTTGGCGTATCATACGTAAGTAAGAGTTGATCGCATTCATCACAGAAAAATAAATTGCAGTCACAGTCACAGTTATAATCAAGAAATGTCAAAACCAGGAGGCCAATAGGCCAACGAAACAAAAGAGTACTAATGCAAGGATAAGAAAATCAACCGAGCCAGTTGTAGGAAATCGTGTGAGCAATTGCAGTCAGAGTGAGACTAGGGGAGTAATCGCTCAGGGTTTTTCGTTTCTCGCTTCCCATCGGGAGGCGGTCGAGGTTGCCATGGAGCCCCTGAACATGATCCTCATAGCCCTCAGTGATGTCAATTCCCAAATCCATGAAGAGCTTCATCCAACAGCTGGTAATGACACCATCCTTCAATCTGTGCGGGATCTGAGAAGACAACTTGATGAATACAGCCGACATCGTGCGGCGCTCTTCATCAGTGAACATTCGTCGACCCTCAGTCCTATCACACATACCCTCTGACTTGGTCATGAAGGAGGTAATCATTGCTTCATCTGGATCTGAATCAGTTTCAGGTAAAAGGTCCTCATGATTCTCTACCCCCAGGTAACTGTTGCAATAACGAGCCGTCAACAGCGCTGTGGCTAGGTGCG
>JAIMZG010000945.1:0-18599 GCA_020466075.1 Colletotrichum coccodes
CCACCAACGAGTCGTATTGAGCGCCACGTGTCCCCTACGCGTATATGGGTTAACCACTAGGCGAATAACCTTGTACAGTTATTCCAACACAACCATTTAAGACCAACTCTAAAGCCGTCGTACTAGGATCCTGACCCAAAGAGGCTATGCCGGGTCCGGATAGTGTAAAGCCCAGACAAAAGCCTAGACCACCGCACTCGGAGCCTTTGATGCCAAGTTCGAGCACACGCATATGCCGCGGTGACGGTATAGAGAGGTTGGCCTGAATTGGTTTTCGGGAGTGCCAGCTGCGCAACTTCTTCATTGGCGTCAGGATGCCACACAGAAGCGAGCGCAGCGGCTCCAAGGAGACTTGGGCCTGTTACGAGAGCAGGCACTCGGACGTATTGAAAGAACGCTATCAAAGAAAGACGCTACCTGACGATCTATTCCTGTCTGCAATGACATATTGTTCTAGATTCGACCATTAGATGCCACCGATCCGACAAGCATACATAGTGTTGGAGTGTTGTGTATTGTGGCTGTTCTACGTGTATGCGCTTGTATGACTTGGGTTGTTCACTGCGAAATCCCGCGATATGCCTTGGCTATTCACGGGAAACTCGCGGTGAATCATCCGACTCTGATTCGTCCAATCCAACGAGTTCATATGGATACCATGCCCGGCGATTCCGGGATCCTTCTCATGGTCGGCCGCGGTACATTGCCCGTCGTATTTCCCTCAGCCGCGGCTATCTAAGGTAATCTAACTACGTGTGCAGCTGGAGATTGTAGTCTTCGTGAGAAACAGCCGTTGATTCGCAAACGAAACATGCAGTCCAGTGGTACCTTGAGACACTGCATATGAGAGCTAGATAGCGTGTGTGCCGAGTCTCATGCGGTCAAGAGTGCATTGGTTCGTCTGAGCTAAGGCGAAGGTTTGATCATCCCGTGGCCAGCCAAAAATGGGGGCCGAAAGATGAGATTCGATCGGTTGCCACTGGAGACTAGGGGGAGGAGTGCACACGGCGTTGCTCGCTGTGGGCCACGGTTGTATTCAGTTAGCGTCAAGAGCAACATGGAGCTCTGCACCGATCATTGCCTGTCGAGGAACCACAGACAGGACGTCGTCAGCGATCCGTTTACCATTTAGGAAGTCATCTTGAGTCCTCTGGTGTTTCCGCTCGGTTTCGTTTTCACCGACGCACCGAATCGTCGTGGTCAGCTGGTTCTTCTAGAAAAGCGAAACGGGGTTATGCATCGTGGCTAGGCCACCACCAGACTAGGCCTGGTCCTTTGACCTCAAACTCAATCTCTTGTGTCATTTGGTATTCCACGTGTGGGGAAGACATTGCGACGGCATGCATGGACTTGAAGGCTCCATCAGTCGCGCTTCGAACTCGTATTTGCCGGTTGAGGGGTTATAGCGTGCCAAGACGGACTAATTCGGTCCCCCTTCTTGTCATTACCAGCTCTCTCCACAGCTTCCGCCCTCAAAAAAGGACAGAGACGTCTAAATAAACGCCGAGGCTGTCGGCAGTCACAGTGTAATGGTGCCATTCGATTCTGCATGCTTCCGGAGCGAGCAAGGCCTCGGGACTCTGCAAAATGCCGAACGAAGCGCAGGGTGAAAATCGAAAAGGCGGGGAGAATGGGGTCGTGCAGGAGTCCACTAAATAGAGTCTACCAATTTTGCTCGAAAGGCCACGCGACTGGTCCATTTTGACTGCGTTGCCGGGACATCTGGGTGCGAGCCGAACAATCCGTCCCAAAGTATCCGACGAATGGACGAGTTGAACATGGCGGCTAGAATCCCGGGGAAGTCCAGGAAACAACTCGAGATGACGTTTCTTCCCATGGTAGATGATGTGGGACTTGGGAGTTCGCGAGACAGGTGAGCTCCCACCCCGAAGTGGCTGAGGCCCGAAGTAAAAAGTAGTGTCAACATGAGACGCTTCCCCTGGCAGCAGCATGTACGCTGTACTGCCAAGGCTTGACATTTCGTGAAATATAGTGCTGCTCGTCTAAACTTGGGTTCAGTCTTCGCCAAACGTCACGAAAGACGAAGAGTAGAGCAAGCCCGTAGAACCTAATTTAACGACAAAAACAGCTCAATTTTCCCGGCCGTCTTGGGGTCCCATCCACGAAGTCCTTTTCCCCAAAAGCCCGTCAATAGTTTATTGAGTTGTTTGCAACGCATACCGTCCGGTCAGCCCAGAAGGCATTGCCAAGACGAGCCAGCATGGTGCCAAGACCCAACGTGTGAGCCAAGGCACGGAGGTTTCGAAGGCATGAATCAGGAAGGTCGACATCCTGGTGTAAGCAAGCACTCTTTACTTCTGTCAGTTGGGGTTCCATTCGTGTTGCATTCGACCGACCTGGAAAACACTTGATCAATTTCCCCCAACGTGCCATGAACCCCAGGCCCGTTCGGAGCCACCCTACGTAGTAATGGCCATGCCGAGCCGTGACCAAGCTCGTGGTAAATGAATGCGGAGGGTGCATACCCGGACGAGGTGCTCCAGGGGCCGGCTCAATTTCGTCCTCCAACGAGCTAGCCTGTTCATGGGGAGCATCTATCCACCAGAGTGGTGCGCATCTGGCGCATCGCCGTCTCCACCACGATGTGAACCATCAGTCTCTGGATATAAACATGGCGCCGTACCAGACCACCTTCCAAACAGAGATTCTGTATCAACACCTCGCTCTCCTCCCTCGTCATCCCTAGCATCTTCCAGGTAGCCCGTAACCATGGCCAAGTTCTCCCTTCTCACGGCAGTGCTGGCGCTCGCCTCCTCTGTTTCCGCCCAGTGCGGTTCCGGCACACCTCACGCCAGGGTCACCGGCTCTGGAAGCTCCTTTGTGGCGACTAGGGGCTCTAGCCAGGTCTACGCCGGCTCCGACTACCGCGCCGCCATCCAGGCCGCCGTCGACTCCATCAGCAGCGGCCAGCGCGTCTCCGTCATCGCCTCCGGCTCCATCGGCGCCAACACCATCACCATCGGCAGCGGAAAGACCTTTGAGGGCTGCGGAACTATCAACGTCGCCCTCCGTTCCGGCCGTGGTGCTATTGAGGTGACCAACGCTTCCGGCGTCAAGATCCCCTACCTCACCATGACCGGCAACCCGTACTTCGGTCTGCGCTTCTACGGCACCAAGGACCTCACCCTGGGCGCCATCAACATGAACCTCAGCGGCGGCATCGGCATCCGCTTCGACCGAGACCAGGCCGCCAACACCAACGTCAAGATGGGCACCATCACTGTCAACGGCGCCGGCAGCCACGCCGTTGAGACTTGGAACATCGACGGCCTCACCATCGACCAGGTCATCGCTAGGAACTGTGGAGAGTCCGGACTGCTGCTCCAGAAGACCACCAACGCTCGCGTCGGCCTCGTCGACGGCAACAACGTCGGCGCCGGCACGGGCTACGGAACCCTCCGCTTCGCCAACAACAACGGCCAGCTCTCCAACGGCGCCTACACCACCAACGTCTTCATCACCAAGGTCGTCTCCCGCGGCGGTGGTCGTGGCGTCTTCTGCGTCTCCCAGTCCGGCGGTGCCGAGATCGGTAGCATTGACCTCGCCAGCAACGGCAGCAACTCCATTCTTATTGAGAACTGCTACAACGTCAACATCAAGGGCGGCACCGTCAACGGCGGCGGCGAGGTCCGCATTTCTGCCCGTTCCGAGTTCCCCAACACCCGCGATATCACCATCACCGCCAGAGTCGACGGCACCACCGTCCGCGAGTCCCCTTGCGGTGACAACATCACCTGGAACCTTTCCGGCAACGGCGCCCGCAACGTCTGCTAAGCGAGGAGTTTATATGTGGTGGATGATGTCGGTGTGAACGCAGCGTGATTTCTTCAGCAGTATATTATTATTGTGGCTTCAGCCAGCCACTGTCTATATTTTTCTTCCCAAGCACTCGTGGTTTTGTCTGGTTTTGCCAAAAATCACCAAAAGGTCTACTGAACGTTCTGTACCAACGTGGCGAAGCTCTACCAGGACGGGAGGCCATCTGGAGGGAACGCGAAGCAGGGGTTCATTGCAGATTCACAGGTCGCCTTCATCATAGTATTCAAGAATGCACAGGCGCATGCTTTGCTCCCACATTGGCTCTGTCTCCAAACATGCGCTCATCGTGGGCGTGTTTGCTTATTCCCTCATTCTGTTTGTGCGCAATGCAGATCACTTAGTAAACTGGAAGCGGTAGCCACTTTTGACCCCTTTTGATGGGTCAGTGGTCCGCCCCAGCCTTTCTGCGAGATTGTCGGAATAAGGTTACAAATAATTACCGATGCGGAGAGACTCCGACGCGTGGATTGCGACCCGCACCGCCAGAGAAAGGAATGAAAGGCCATCTTGCTATTTTAACCCACCACGCCTGTGGCTGATAACGGTTGCAAAGTGCTGAAGCTGACTTGTCCAGTCTTGAATATGTCTCTGACCGCACGGGTCCCCTAAGAATTGCCAGTCACCCCGTGCGAGCCTGAACGCGAGGGCACTGGTGGTGTCCCTGGATATCCTGTTCGACCTCTGTTAAGCCGGTATTTGAAGGCAGTGATCGAACAATCCCAAGACTTATTGTAAGAGGATACAACGGTTAAAACTACTAGTCTCTCGACCGCTCGAAGAACGCCTGTAAACATCAAAAATGATCCTCTCCATCCGGACGGACCACAACTGACGCCTAGCCCGGATCGGCCGCGACGCCGATTTGGGTAGTAGCGTCTCTAACTCTGCCTTGCTTCAGTGTGAAGGTTTGTATTCCTCAGTCACCAGTTCTGGAATGTCATCCGATAAAGAGTGGCGACTGTCACCTAGCAACTTTCTACCTGTCACCTTCATGAACCTGCCCGGTAACAATCTCGTGCGACGTTTTCAGTTGTGTGGTTATGCTTCGTACAACACTTGGTCTGCGACATGCTGCTGTGGCTTCCTTTGGAGTCGAAACGTGGTTATATGAATGTTTGCGTTCCTCGACTTGATGTATGAGAGCAGCACTGTTTCCCATGGCACGGTGCCTTTGCCAGGATCGTAGCAGGAAAGCATGCTGACTTTGCCAGCAGTCTTCCACATGCACATCGACCCGAGGAATCCAGATTGGCTTGCAAAGGTCGGCGGGCACAAACACATGGGTGTCCTCGGGTTCAGAATCTTCCATGCGTAGTAAGCCTGATTATTCAACCAAAATGACGGAGATTGGTGCGTGGAGGGTGGCCTTGGCAGCCCATACACCGCTAGGAACGGTTGGGACTGCCGAGAGGACAAAGACTACTGGTACATTGGTTTGACAGAAGTTCCGACGGGTCCGTTGTTGCTTCGGATGCAACGATGGGGCGAGCGACTGCATACTCATGGCTACGTTGGAGCCACCGATCTGCGACTCATCGTTTGATACCGATCTCAACCCCGAGAATCCGGGTTATGTGGTGCAACCTCCCGGCTGTTACACGACGGCAGCTGTAAATCTGAATCCGTACTAGTTGAATTTCCTCATCAACGGCGGCTCGTACAGCTTTGTGGCAGCACCGCCTCCACCACCGCCTTCAAAAAGGTAGGGCAACAGGAACAACGGGGTATATGTCATACCCTCTGATAGTGGGTGTCGCAGCCCCTGAGGCTGAGGTGACAAATTGTAGCTAAATAGGTGCGGGGAATGGGCCGGAGCTCAGTTGTTCAACATGAGAGAACATATATCTTTCTTGTTGCCGTTCTCGAGACCTCTTTAGGCGTGAACTGTGACGGTATGCGTAAAGCATCCATGACAACTAGACGGAGGCTCTTGGGAGGTTCGTGCGTTATCAAGATAGTTACATAGCTGGTCACGCCATATTTTAAACAGCACTGTTCTCCCATGAAACATATGCATTACATATGGAAAACCAACAAACAAATAAGCAAGCCAGTTAACATCATTATCCTCCGCGGATCCATGCACCTATCGAATCGAGCAACTTTCTCGATACCCGGATCATTCACAATCCAGGCAGTGCGAACTGCATCTATTCAAACCTCTCAATATACATTAACATCTGTAGACTGGGTCTGGTCAATCGAGATGAAGTTTTAGCATGTGAGCTATGCCCCGGCATGATTCTATATGACAAAAGTGCTTCTTACCGTGTCCGCCTTACCTTCGCTGTCCCAACGGCTGCGCGTGACGCGCGCATGAGAGATGCCTTAGAACCCTGCGCCAGCAGCTAACAGCAGCTGAATGAGGATGTCAACAAGTCCAGGCTGCCTCTCCAAGAACTTCGATTCGACCGCCATTTTGGTGGGGGAGATCCCTTCCACGTCCACGGACGAAACATCGACACCATGCGCTAGCAACGTTCTGATGACGCCGACGGCGCCACGCTCGGCTGCCCAGTACAACGGCGTCAGGGCGGGCCGAATGATCATTCTCTGGGTTGAGGGATCGACCATCGCGCCTCGCAAACGGTAGCCCCAGGGCAGACTGAGAGAAGGAAAAACCAAGTCGGCGGCTGGGCTCAACAGACGAGCTCGGGCTTCCGGGTCGACGCCGCGAGCTATTAAGTCATTGGCAAGGTCCGCTGCCTCGCCACTTGCGTCAGGGTCGCAATGGAGTGCGAGGCCATGGAGCGTCGTCCAACCCTCATCTGTTGTGACGTTGGCATCGGCGCCGTGAGAAAGAAGAAACTGAGCTGCGCGCATCACGTCGGCGGGTGACTTGACCGGCCTGGATGGATTCCGTTCGATGGGGGTCAGAGCGCACATCAATGGTGTCCAGCCGTTTGAGTTCTTCGCGTTGATATTCAAACCTTGAGCAAGCAGGAATTCCATTACCTCAATGCGGCACCCAGCGGCGGCAAAATGCAGTATGTTCTCCCCATTAGGGGTTGTCAACTGCAGCAGGAAATCCCGGCCCTGGTATCGACAGGAGGATAGGTATAGGAGGAAAAGACGCAAGTCCAACCCAAAAGCCGCCCAGTGTAACGGACACTCGCCTTCATTGTCTGGCTGAGACACGGAAGCGCCATGTTGCAGCAGCAGCCGGATCGCAGTCTCGTTTAAAAGACTAGTGTTGCCTTGACTCGATCCGACCGGCAAGGCGAGGACATGCAGAGCAGACTTACCAGCCCCGTTGGTCTTGTTTGGGTCTGCGCCCTTTTCAAGCAGCGTCTTGAGTGCGCCTGTGAGACTTGCATCGTAAGTCACGGTGTAAAGGAGAGGCGTGTTGTTTGGACATGAATTCGGGTCCGCCCCGGCATCGATCAACAACGCAATCAGCTGTTGCTGGTCAATGTAGTCGATGCCCTCGTACTTGACTTTGAACTCTTGAGACAGCATCATCTTCTGGGCCGTAGCGACATGCAGCGCCTCTTGAAGCGTTGACTGTTCAAACGATGCACTGTTCAGGAGCAAAGTAACCACTGCGAAGTGCCATCGCCGTGCAGCCCACAGCAGCGCCTCGGTCTTCAGCTCCTGCGACCAACCGTCCCACTGATCCAGCAAGTCTTCCACAACACCAACTTGTCCGAAGGTTGCTGCCACAACGAGGCAGGTTTGAAAAGGCTTGACACCGTGCACATGGCCTTCCGGAGAACAAAACGTCCAGAGGCTCTTGACGACATGTCGATGCCCCTTCAGAGCGGCAAATCCGATGGCCGTGAGCCTCAGCTCGCCGTAGCTAACGAGAAGAGGGTCCGCACCGGCCGCTAGCAGCAGCTCTACGGCGTTTAAGTTGCCGCACCATGCGGCAAAATGAACCGGTGGACCGAATCCAGGGTGGGAATAGTCGATGTTCGTGGCGGGTGAGGCACGGAGCAGTTGCTGTAGCTGCTGGAGATCACCATCGCGGATGCATGCGTGCAGCGCCTCGTCGGCAGTATCGAAATAGTCGTGAAGCCAGGGCTCCATATCGTCGTGCACCGTAATTATTGACCAGAGGAAATGATATGTGGCTGCCTTGAGTGATGGAGGAATGAAGTGGGTAAAGGTTGGGGTTCACCTACCTAGCTATCCCGAGGCAACAGGTGAGGTACTTTGCTAGTGCCACTCTGGACTCAGCAACACAGCGGACCCCGATGACGTGTCGGCTCTCAGGTCACTAAACTCACTTTCAACCGGATGTCGACATCAATGATTGCCTGCGACTTTAGATCGTGCTGCTCTTTGTGTGCCAGCGACCGCTGGAAGCGAGCAGCGCAACTCGTTTCACTCCTCCCAGGAACCGCTTCTGTGATCTCTACTCACTTCTGGCCCTGAGAGAGAAGCCTGAGGAGGGTCGTATCCTCTTCTGGTCGCCATCTGCTTCCTGGCTGAGGGGCGGCTTTTTGGGCAGATGCAGCGCCAACACCTGGGACCCCTGCCGCCAACTCTTCATTCACTGCCGGATTGCCACCAATCTGGCCCTTCATTAGCGAGGCGGCTACTTCTCGGTGAAGGTTCTGATCCAGCAGGCCTGGGTGTCTTTTGTCGTTATGAGGGCTGTTAACTTTGGCTTGTCGCATTCTTAGGTAGCTCCTGTTGGAGTTTGAAATCCGTCTCTCAGCTTGGTCCGCTTGTGACGTCCCTCATGATCCCCGCCCCTTCCCTCCTTCAGACTGGGTGGCTGCTCTGCCGTGAGCAGAGCACCTGAACACCAAGACTCTTTTATCAGGTTCAAAGCATCAAGTCTCAGCTCCTGGGGTTCATCGGCCTGAACCGTTCCAATGGGTGCTCACCGGTTCATCATACGGTGCCGTGGAAACAACACACCCAAGGGACCGTAGCTATGGCTGTCAAGCTGCCTTTGAGCCGTCTCTAGTGATGTAAGTCGTTGACCTTCCGTTATGGGGAGAACACAGACCAGTGTCGTAAACTTCAGACCGGGGAATTTGTCCTTGCAGGCTGTCTGGTACTCAGTTAGCAATGCATAGGAGACCGCTTTCTTTGCGGCATCCTACTTCGCTTTTGCCAGACAACTTCCTTCCAAGTAAATGTAGTGGTTAATTGAACCGTCTCGTTGATTGATCTCAAGCAGGCTAAAGTGATTGACTTGCAGAAAAAGATGGAAGAAACAAACAAACAAGATGAGATGCTTCTTCGGCAGCGTTCCAATCCTCGGTCTTCCGTGCAGTCATTCTGAATGGCTTGAATCGGATTTTGGTGGGTTCGCTTTCTTGGTGTAGGGGCACAGAGACCCCGACTCGAACATTTCAACGTTTTTAGGCTATGTGGAGACACAATAAGACGTGTTGGTCGTTGAACCAGTGTGTGGCCCCCAACAGGTTGAGGGATATTATGTGGAATGTGAACGTACTGTGGACGGTCCGTATCTTGCCATTGGGTGATGATTCTGTCATTTGCTGTCGTAGAGCAGAAACATCCTTGTTGACTTCAGTGACAGCCGAAAATGAGGGATGAGCGCTTGTCCAACCGCGAGCCCGAAGGTGGTATCTTAAGAGAGATGGGGTTGTTTGCCCCTTCTCAATAAGCAGATTCATCTATTCCGTCAAACATCCCGCGACGAACATCATGTCTTGTGGCTTCTTGACATGATCAATAAGGCTATCCAAAGAGACTGTTTTAATCTTGCCCTGACACCTAACAACAATCAGTGGAATATTGTAACAAGAAATGAGCGAATACTTACCTTGGGTTCATAAAGAAAACATCGAAGCCCAACTCACCCATTAGTCTAGCCCATTTTCTTCCGGGGGTAAGGTGCGTGCTGGGATTTCGTCGATGCTGGCTAGGTGTTTCAGGCCTGTTCCCGGGAGCCACCTGTAGAACACTCCTGGAGACCCCTTGGGCCGCCATCTTCGGTGACAAATCGAGGAGCAGTGCTTGTGTACGATGCCACCTGGTGAACTCAATAGTTGTGAGGGCGTAGCACAGTGTGCTTTTTTGGAGTGTCTTGGTCCCGGAGTCTAGTAAAAGCCTCCTTCCATACTGAGCAAGAGCATATTTATCGTGATTTTATATTCAAGATACTATCAGCAAGCTTCAACATCATTCAAGGGGTGTGGAATGACAACGCCCCTCAGACATTCTCTGCAGAAGCCCTTTAGGAGATCGTTTTGATAATGCTCAAGGAGGGTGTCAACGTCAACATGCAAAGCAGATAGTATAGCAACACCCTTCAGGCAGCATGTACAGAAGGCCATGAGAATAGTATACACCTCCTACTTGACCACAATGCCCACATCAACAGGCAGGGTGGATGATATAGCAGTACCCTTTGGGCCGCATGCGCAGAAGGCCATAGCAAGATCGCAGAGATGCTACTGTACAATGGTGCCGACACCATAGCTCAGGGCAGGCACTACTGGAACGCCGCAAGCCGCATCATTTGTCAACCACATAAGGATTGCACAGGTATTGCTTGACAAAGGTAATCTCTACTCGAGAATACAGAAGAACTCACCCAGCATCAAGGTAGCTGTCTATAACAAGCATGAATGAAATTTGAGCTGCTGTATAGTACTTTAGAGCATCATTCAATTGATATTGTGCTTCAAGAAGGCACTATAGTGACATTGTAGGGCTATAGAAGTAGGACTTTAAAATCGGATTCATTTAGAACAAGGAGCTTATATTCAGATCGCTAATAAACAACAAGACGTAAATTCCACTTCTGAGACAGCACTGTACAATTTGTCAAGTCATAAGAGTCACTTGGCACACTTGTGACTCTTCGCTCCCACTTTATGCGATCTCATACAGGCAATTCACAACTAGACTTCAGAGTATCCCTACAACTTTATTAACTTAAGGCTCAAGACAAGTTGCAGTAGGTAAGACTATAGTGCAGAATCAGAAGTCATGGATGCCAATGACTTGGGACAACTAAGTTTCCAATGGCAGACTGTCACGCACAAGCCTGGAGCACTTCACACCAGGATGTAGTCTTTTTCTTTTTATAGAGGAGTGGCCTGGGTTCTAGGAGGTCGATCTATCAATCAGTCAGCCCTAGACCAGGGTATCTACAGAGCTAGCCATTACAACAGACATAACTAAACAGATTGCTCTTAGTATGCCTGATTTGAATGAATCCATTGCAGACAGAGATGTCAGAAGGTAATAATAAATGCTTTTCAAGGCGTGTCAAGTTGATTTAGAACAGCCTTCTGATTATGATCTACTTACTTCTTGACAAGGTCGAGGCTCTTATGATCAAGGTGGAGACTAGAGGACCTAAAAATCAACAAGTAACAAACCGTATACGTTGGAACAGCCACAAGGTTGTGGCTGACGGCCGGCGACGAGTGGCTCGTGTCTTCACAACGTGACCTACCTCGTCGATATCAACGGCCGCCAGCAACCTCCTTCGCTGGCTGACTTCCTACTTCTTCAACCTGATCACCACTATTCTAGCAGCAATACAATTGTCGTATTGTTGCCCATCCGTACGGATACACCTGTGATACCAACAGTATGTGAGTTACCTGGAAAGGTTATGTCTTAGAGCTGCGAAGGTTCGAGACGTGCTGGAAAGGCTGCAAAAGGGGATAAGCGAGTTTAACAAGGAGCTTTTTGAACACCTTTGTAGCACAGCATAAAATATTATACCAGTATTGATAGTAAGTTAAGTAACAAAGTGAATAAGTTCAACTAGTTACCTATCCTATTTAAACATTAAAGCTATTCTACATAAGGCTGTATATTAACGCTTTGAAATGTCTGAAGACCAAAAATTCAAGATAGCATCACCCATCATCTAAGAACTGTCGCAGAATAACGTGAGGCTATCACGATGTTCTGCCACACGCGGCCGCCTTCCTAAGCGAAGCTCGCTTGGGATGACCGATCACCCTGAACGAACGTTAGTCATCATCCTACATAAGGTTAACTATATAAGCCAATTCTCTTGTATCTATTTTACTTAGATAGAACAAGCCACCTTCACCTTTGAGATGTTTTCCCTAAGTAGTCCCGTTTTGTGATAGAAACTTATATGCCAGAATCTCTTATTGTGTCGCAGTATTACATAAGTAGGTGAAGCGGGTACGAATACGTTTTATTTACACTATATTGGGCACATACTGCGTTACGATCCTAGACTGACGGACACTAACTACAACCCTCCTGCGAAGTCGGCACTAATTGAGGTACTCCTGAATGTCCTTTCTGCCTATCAGTGAAAATTCCATGATCTCCATAGCTCCAGCTGATTCTGGCACTTAGCAAGATAACCGTTTACGGTTACCCGCAGGAACGCGGATGAACTGGGAGTAGGAACACTATCGATAAGTACAATGTAATTCATCACTTTTGTTGAGAGCTGTAACGTGGGTGCGAGAATATCATTTTCAAAGTGATCTATTTTCTAGGAAATCAAACGATAGATGCGTTCCTGCCTGAAATACTCAGACAAGTTGAGTTCCAGATATGCATAGACCACTGCGGATCGGGGGTGCAATTCTTCGGTCGCATCAGCCTCGTTGTATTTTCACAGCCTCGTGACAGTTTTCGAATACCTACCTAGCCGCATTTATGGCGACCGAGCCACTCAGCTTCAGTAATACAATCGGATTTCTGTAAGTCGCCGTAACCATCCTTGTAATCGGCACAACCACATCCAAATTGCGGACACAACTTAGCACATCGTCGGCCACTGTCATCTGGATTTCTGTGTTCAGCAGGGATATCTATGAATTATAGGCTCTACAACTTACAGGTACATTCGATAGCGTTAAAAAGACAAGTCCTTGCGGCAACCGGCTGGATGGCCAAGAGGATTGCAAGACCAGTAAGAAAGTTGAGATGCATTTCGCGTTGATCAAAGCCTTTTCTGCTTGACTTTGATTGTAAGGTTGCAAGGTTGTATCTTTGAATGAAAATAGAAAATGCTATTCTGAGGCGTTGGAAAGTAGTCCTGAGTGGCAAAAATGCAACGGCTTTAGTCCTATAGCGGCGGCCATAGCAGAAGACTTTCATCCGTCTTTTATATTCCTATGAATCCTCTCGATGACGTCCCCAGTGAGACTTCCAATAAACCAGTTACTCGTAGTCGCGACCGAGATCAACACCATGTAAATTAAAATCCACAATGCCACCTATTTGGATTCTCAGAGTTGGAAGGGAATCAGTCACGTCTTGGACAGAGCTAACAGCTTGGGGGGCTAACACCATTCTGCGAGTCAGATTGGGTTTGAAACACTGTGGAGCCATTAGATTTATACGCGTATATGTTTGTATGCCACTGAACCGGCCTAGAATCCTTAATGAGGATGGCCCACCCGAGTATCTGTACGTAGAAATATTGCATATCTACCGGGTGATGTAGATGGTAATCTTTGGCATCTCATTTGCGCTATCAAGGATGGTAAAGCGGGCCTAATACTTCCCAGCACAATTGCTGTTTATGGGTGCTGAAATCCACCTTACACGCTCCTTTGCCCAGGCCCTACCATTAGCCTTACTATTCAATAGCAGTCGACGAGATAATGATCGGCTCTTAATGTGTCAGTTCGGACCTGACTTAATTCTTCAAAGAATTTCGCCACTTTTCTTTCGGCAGCTGGTCCGCTCGCATAGCGGGTGTTACGACCTGTGGTGCAATTGGATACTGTAGAGGGGCAGAGTACCCTTACAGTGGGAAACAGGGGATAAAAAGGCAGCGTCTTCAGTACCGAAGCTTTTGCTTTGTGGCCCAGTTAGTTGCTCTGGCCCGCTAGTGACAGCAGGGTCCAGCGGGCAGCCAAAAGGCTCGAATATGAATTCGAAGCATGCTACTTCACCAGTTTCAGGACATTGACAAGACCAGAATGCCTCGCTTCGTTCATCAACTCCTTCTTACACTTTCCGGCGGGCCTTTGTAAATGTTGATTTCCTCCTGATGTACTCAGGTGTCTGAGCTTTGTTGCGGTTTCATGCAATTTATGATGGCTTCACAAGTAAAGTTAGATTGATAGAAATTGATTTCCAACTGAGGCGCCAAGGACGCTGGCATCCCTTATCGGCAATGCCACTTCTGAGGTCTTGCATGTCTTTATTGACGAGAAAATCATGAATATGAGACTGGAAAACGATCACTGCGCTGGTATTCGTCCCGTTCCAGGGTCACCATATTGGTTTCCTACCTTCACTATGGTTACCTGTGCACCGGATCCCCGGAAAAGGAGGTATCCTTTGAAGTGTCGATTCCGGAGATCCTTGGAACCTTTCGTTCAGCTCTTCAGAAGAACTAGTCTTCGTCTCCGGACAAAGACGAAGACCCACGGCACAGGCATCTATAGGGGATGCTGAAGATGAAGTTTGGTGAACAGAGAGCTCAAGAAACTTAAAGTACGAATGTATCCTGCGATTGGCGTACTGCTCAGACATAGTATATTATTGGCGAAGTGGAAAACAACACACTGCACACGCGCTGGCTGGGCTCCCGAGCATAGCTGCAATTATACGATTTTCATGTTTCGGTTTGCCAGTGATACTCTGTGTGTTTTAGTATCCTATTGAGGGCATATTCAACTGGTACATCAGGATTAGACACCAGAAGCAAACCCGCCTTTTCAAACTGGGACCCTTGCAACTTTCTCAGCGGTCGCGCAGTGCGCAGCTTCAACTCCCGAGTTACAACAAATTGCGTCACAAAATCATCTCTGAATATTGATGCAGCCGAAAACCAAAAGACATGCAAGCCAAGCCGCGAGTCCCCGCAGTATCTAGCGACTTTCATCGACCAACAATCGGACTTTGTATCCTCTAACGAGGGTGGCTATTCTTTCCTGTTTCACCTGTGGAGCGGCAAGACGTACCGAGATTAGGCACGAGATCGGCACAGATATGAACCGACCGAGCACAGAGCTCTGCTATGTACACCGTGGTCCTAATTAAAACACACCGCAACTCTCGAACACGCCGAACGAGCCGCCTCACATTCCAGCCTCAATGCACCATCAACCCCCCAAACAACCCCAGCAGACGACATCGCCATAATGCCCTCCATCCTCGCCACGGCGATCCAGTCTTCACTACTCAAGGGCACTGCAAACTTCACGGCGCAGATCGTCAATCAGCACAGACAGTCCGCCGGCGGGCCCCCGCTCGACGTGCGCCGCGTGCTCGAGTTCGCGACCTTTGGCTTCATACAGGGCCACATCAACTACTGGTGGCAGCACTTTCTCGAAGACCGGTTCCCCAACTCGGCCAAAGGCCGGGGCAGGAAGGCATCCATCGTCGAGCCCAAGGTCGAGAAGCCCGAGAAGCCGCCGTCAAAAAACTATTTCAATGTCGCCCGCAAGATCCTGGTCGACCAGACCATCGGGCTCTTTATGATGAACTCGGCCTTTCTCGTAATCACGTCTGCATTGCGTCTCGGTTTCTCGCCCTTGGTCTATCAGATCTGGAGTGAGAGGATATTTGACTTGATCAAGGCAGCGTGGAAGTTCTGGCCGCTGGTGGCTCTTTTCAACTTTGCGCTCGTGCCTGTAGGATATAGGGCATTGGTTGGCATGTGTGTTGGATTCCTTTGGAATATGTTCCTGACATTCTTTCTTCTGTAAGCTTGCTTGCAACCGGGTTTTCATTTGTACAAAAAGGGTTGCATCACAGCATGGAGTTTTGGGTTAGGTTTAGAGTGGTTGATCCATGCCCCTTAGCCTAGTCTGTCTTCTAAAAGTAGAGGGGCTGTATACGGAGTAAATCTTGTCAGAGGTGGGATTACTGCACACAACTCATCGCGAACATCTTTGAGTGCTGTCTTTTTAATTGCCGCCGTTTAGTCACTGGCTCTCGGCCCAGGTGTTATAAAGAGCCGTCTGAGACTTCGAGCATGAGATGCATGTGCTTGACCTCATCTTGACGGCATTGCGGCCAGGAGCCTGCAAGAACTCTTTTGATGGCAAAACCAGCGTGACAACGGGTTCCTCAGTATCCCTCACCTCGTATTCCCTCATCTCACCTGAGACTGTTGTTATTTGACGGCGGTTATAAATGTCACCATACCTGTACACCAACTCTCCTCCGTCCGGGTTGCATATCTCTATCACGTCGAGACCAATTACGTCCTCTCCTTTGGCAGCCATCCTGAGGAGCTTGCGAGACTTTTCGCCATTGAGCGAGGCGACGGTTGATTGTGGGGCGTCGTCAAACACCAAGTTGGCGCACCACTTGATGCGGACAGCGAAAGTGTCCTAGTATGTATCCCACTACCTCCACACGGTCGTATGAGATTCCATAATGGCACTCTCCGGAGCTTCCTTGATTAAACCTATGCTGCCGGCGAAGTGACTGACGCCATAGGTATCCGGGTCGTGGTTTGATCTTCACGAGGGTCCCTTTCCAAATGTTCAAATGTTAAGACCTGGAAGGATGTTTGAGGTTGGGTAGCGGAGAAAGGGCGTGTCACCCTCACGTAAAATCGGCTTCGAGGTATCCCACATCTAGCGGCCCGACTATTGGTCTCTATCCGTTCTGATGATACAACATCGAGGTTCGAGAAGCTTGGGAAGCTGCCGTATTCCACACCTGAAATGACTCACCATGCAGCCAGGGAACAGCGATTGAGGTGGAGGACACTGGCGAAGTAAAGGGAACGCGACGAGACTCGAGGGATTTTGGAGCCGGTATTCTCTAGGTCAGAGTTTGTGTAGACACGAAACTTAGCCACGAAGTCCTCGATCTCTGGAGGCAATATTGGTGCCTTGATGTGCTATACGCTTACGCCAAACGTAGGCACTCTCTCACACTGGTACTCAAAACGACGGCTCATCAGAAGCATCGGCATCTTTCACCAGCCTCCCCTAACCTCTGTTTTCATTTCCATTACCGTCGCTATCCATGCTGTCAACAGGAATTCCGGAGGTAATCAAGCTACTCACGTAGTCGGCTTCAGACCGACCAGCCGCACCTTCCTGCATGTTTGGAAGTACCTCCTTGTATGCGTTAGCAATGTGGTGCAGCTGATCACGTCGGGCGGTGCCATTCGCCATACGCACGCCGTAATAATTCAACTATCGATTCGGAGCTCATTGGCGTAGACAAGCAGTCGCAAGATAGACCGAACATCATTGGGCTTGCTCGAGATGCCTCTCAGTAGAAAAGCGGGGGCTTCTCGGGGGACGGCGATTCGTATTATGATGCGAGAGTCGGGGCAACACAACAAAAGAGCAGAACTGCCTTCGAACGGCTACGTGACCAGAGCTCCTAGTGCCAATTAACTTCAACATACCGCAGCAATCAATGCAGACTTTGTCAGCTCCGTCAGTTTCTTCAGAAGAAAGCGAGGGGAAACGATTCTGTTGTTTCGCACATGGAGCTCGCTGCGCTATAGCTTGCCGTGTTAAATGGCGGGTATGGATTAGTTATCGCCGTAATTGGAAACATTGAGTCAGTCAAGATGGTAACTCGGTCGATACCTTGGACTTGTCTCCGAAGAGGCGATCAAGATCCATTGCTGTAAAAACAAGGGCGAACGTTGGAAAGATAAGTCAGTGAGATTTCTGTTGAAGCGTCGAAGGCTCAAGGCGCGTATTTGCGAGCAAGTAATTGCCTAACTGGAAAGGGGAGGAGATCACGAGCCCGCAAGCCCAACCCTTGCAACTAAATTTAGACACCATATGGGCTCACCCACGCGCCACGACTTTGAGTCATGATAGGCCACGTGATATTGAATTCGGGAATAGCTCAACCGAGCACATGTGGCTGGGGGCACACTTGACTGGGGCTCATTCTGGTCGGCTCCGTTCAGACCGCCGGTGGCCCCATTTACTAGTATGGATACTAGGGCCACAATTAACCAAGAGATTTGATCGACTTCTGCCGTTGCGCTGCCTGTCTGACATGGATTTTCCATGTCCAACACGACCCCGAAATGCCTGTTACTTTTTAGTTTCAAGCAGCACGAGCATATGCACAGCCTGAGGCCATCTGGCCAAGGTATCTCTCCTATTCCCTTTATCATTATTGTCTTCGTTGTCGCTGCTTGCCCTTTTGAATTCTTAGCGTCTCTCTTGGTTCCTTAATTCCAGAGTATCGAAGTTTAGCGATGATTAGGGGCTTCGAGGGGACAGGGAACATGAAGAGCTGGATAATAACTCATGTTCGGCTTTGTTTGCCAATCGCATGAGGAAACTAGAACCTCCGGGTTGTCTTTGGGTTTGGCTCGCATTCCTGAGACCTTAAATAACACACACTGAGCAGCATGCTGATGAACACTACGTAAGCCGGAAACAGTACACCCTGTTCCCTTCTTGATCATACCTGGCACTGGCACACAAAGAGAGCGCGAACCATGGTTGGCGTGTGTGTCAACCTCGACCCCTGGTTAACCTGAAGCTTGTTTGGTATGATTAGTCTCTAAAGCCACGTCGCTGGCTTTAATGCATGCAGACATGATCTTTTGTTGAATCATCACTGGATTGGATTACTGATAGGGCTCGCTTGGGTAGGTGGGCTGCGATTCACAGGAAGTGGTTTCCAGGGACCGCGGATGTTACTGTCGTGATGTGGGATGTTGTTGCAATAACGAGCCGTCAACAGCACTGTGGCCAAGTGCGGCGGTGGCTCAGCGATTCGTAGCTGACGTGAGCAACGAATCGGCAACGCCAACAATAGCTTGGCCGCCGCCTCGCCGCTGGCGATAACTTCCCCTTTACACACACACACACACATAGCAAGCAATACACCACCAACGAGTCGTATTGAGTGCCACGTCGTCCCTA